>JAVTVY010039969.1:0-177500 GCA_036873755.1 Hanleya hanleyi | reverse complement strand
TTCGACAACCAGCTCGTACAGGAGAGAAAATTAAGAAACAATTGCTTGTTTACTGGGGTAAAACAAGTAGAATAGATCGCGATGCAATAAGATGCGTCTAAGTTTGGTCGCGAAGGCCGTAGCCCTGAGTGACCAAATGTGATTGCATCGCGATCTTTCCCACTCGTTTTAGCGCAGTAAACAAGCAATTATCTCATATTTACATTACAAACGGCAGAATTGTGAAAATTATTCGTGCAAAGGTATATATGCTCATGTAATTAAAAGTCAGCACCCCTACACCCGACAAAAAATGCGATGGCCCATCAATTAATCGAAACAAACATCCCCTGCTAGTCGCCTGCCGAAATCTACACGGGACGTGCCCACACTACGACAGCTAGTTGTATACTGAAACGCTTTTAATGGTCAAACTGACGACATGAGCAGTGTGACTAACCTCACAGGACCTACGAAGTAGGGTAGGCATTAGGACTCCGACGCGAACTGAACTCTTGGAAATCCCCACCCCCACTTGAAATCCTGCCTATATTAAGATGGGCACTGCGCAAGTCGGAATCACCGTGATTTTCATCAAAAATCACCAGAAACATTCATCAATATTAGGTCAGCTCAGAACTTGTTGGTAACAGTCTCCTAATGCACCTTCATGCCAAAAATCAAGGTTCTAATGTCAACGGTTCTCCTTATTTTGCCGACGAAAGGATTCGGATGGACTGACTGACTGATTACCGGACAATTTGAATCTGTAACCTAATTCGTAGGAAAAAAAAATGTTAACAACTTGAACTAACATTTAGTTTCAAGATTATTCCAACAATAGCGTTTTATAGATTATTGCCCCAGTACTTTATATACAAAGGACATATCGCCGTATACGGATTAGCCAATGACGAGTGCAACTGTACACGTGAAGCAAATCATGACGTCAAACTATCCGCACCGAATCACTTATTAAGACCTTTGCTAACCCACTGTTGTTGTTGTTGTTTGGAAAAATGGCTCAAAACAGTCGAGGACGTTATTCCCATAAAAAATATTTATAACTAGAGCAGATTTAACTCCGCAATATCGCCTATGTCAATAAACATAATATGTAAAACAAGATCGGCAAAGAAAGGATTAAAAATTATTGAATTTGAAAGATTGTTTAGCAAAAAGTTAAACCACACTGTCAACTAACTTGGTATTTTTCATATGTAAGCGGTCTAAGGCCCTTGCAGAAAAAAATTAGATAATAAATGTACATTTCAGAAAAGAAATTAGTAAAATCAAACAAACCCATTATGCATGGGCATACCTCTTACAAGCTTATGCTTAAATACTATATGATATGCATAATTGTGTGTGAAATACAACGATATATTTTCTGGAAGGTCATTACTTCATAATTTATTCTGCGAGAACTTCAGGATGGTGATCTCTAAATATCTGCCTTGAACTCTCATATCCAAAATGCCATCAGCCAGTCTTTTCTCAAGAGCTATTTTTAGTCAGTTGAACATAATAGTTGGGTCCCTGTTTACTAGTTGATTTAGAGAGGTACATCAAGGTTTGCCGTTATATCTTCCATGTGTAGAACTTAGTCAAGTCAATATTTTCAGAAATTGTTTGAATTATGTTTTTTGACATAGGCGATGTTGAAGAGTATAATCTGCTCTAGTAATCAAACCTCTAATGGGGATAATGTTAATTAACTTCGAGCCATTTTTTTTCAACAACAACAACAGTGGGTTCACAAAGGTCTTATATGCGGTCTATTCGAATTAGATGCCACCTGGGCTTCCTTCTTTATATGTAATAATGTTATTTGGTAAAGCACTTTGGGTATGGTAGAATATATGGTTTAAGCAGAGTGCATGTTGAGCAGACGGAGGCAAGTTTCATCATGGATGACCTTTTGTTCATTCAGAAGAGGGCAAGCAAAGTCAGTGGCTTTTAGCTTTTGTATCCGGAGTGGCGTGACTTATTAACAATCTGAATCTGTGTTTGATTTGTATTTATGCCCCGAGAGGGAAGCGTTCAAGTCAGATTCTTCTTTTTTTCCGGCCAGATTTTTTCGGATTTCTCTTTATGCTATTTTCTCCTAAGATACTGTATGGTTGCATTAGAAAATAATTATCTCATGTGAAACAAATTACTTTTATTCACCTTGATGCACACTAGAAGTATATCCCTGGTAGGCTTTGCTATTTATAGCAGGTAAATGTATCGGGTACGATAACGTATACATCAGTAGTGTTGATATACTCCCGCAAACTCCCGAAACAAGTCAATTGAATATACTGTTTCTCCTATATTAACTATGTTTAAACTGTCTTGTAAGTAGGCCTACATGTAAGCTGTGTGCAGGGTATTGTACATGTAAGATATGGCTCTGTATAGGCTACAAAATATTCACAATTTATTGTCGATTTAATTTCAGTATCGTTTCTTCACACAGGATTTGTCATCGACGCATACGAGATAGGGTATGAGCTCGACGAGATAGGGTATGAGCTCGACGAGAAAGGGTATGAGCTGGACGAGATAGGGTATGAGCTGGACGAGATAGGGTATGAGCTCGCGATATTACATGTAGGTGAATATACACGGAATTGGGGGTGAGTGCTTCGGAACGTTAGCTCGGCCTTAAACTGTGTTTCGTGCTGGAAAATACCCAAGTTTTATACTGTCAGTTATTACAATCAAAAGTGACGTCAATTATTGCCGACGGGCGTTTAAAGTTGGATATTTTGTATTTTTCGAGTTCATTTTAGTCAGGATTTGATAATATATGTGAACAGAGTAAAATGATAAAGTTTATATAGCAAAAGATATAATAAACTTCCAACAAAATAAATCATTCAGGAATCTTCACGCAATATACTTCGATAGGTGACTAACGTATAAATGGGATGTATTCAGATCTGATGTATTCAGACTATTGGCTTGTGACGTCTTGTCAGTAGCCTTTCCCATCGCCATTTTATGTTGCGTATAATTACATGGCCCTGGAACATTACGCCGAAGTTTTCTTTGACAATTCTACAACGTTCGACGTAAATTTGCTCTTGTTTATGAAGAAATACGATAAAATGTTGTGTGAGCATATTTATAGAAAAGAGACCAAGAATTCTGATAAATGAGTTGTGCAAGAACATCGCATCATCGACCTCTCCTTTGTATCACGTGGACTGTAAAAATGTCCAGAATTCCCAGATTTTCATTGTAATACACCACATGAACAGTAGATATTCCTACACACGAATAAGATAAATGTGAAATGTCAGAAATATGTAGAAATTGTGGTGATCCATTCACACGGCTTTGTAGAAATTTTCGAAAAATATTGGTCGTGCCTGGCTAGGTAGCACCGTGAATTGAGCATGGAATTTCACTCTCAAGGTTATTTCACTCAATATATGGTGACAGCCAGCTTAAATGGCAGAGGAAGGTGGAGTGCGCGGAGAGAACCACGGCCCGTCGGCAAGCCACTGGCAAACTGTCACACATGCACCAGCGGGGCTTGAACCCATGCCGATTTAGGGGTATGAGGCTATAGATCACCAGCGAAGCCGCCTTAGACCACTTGGCTGCAACAGTGAATTAGCGTGTTATAATACAAATCCACTATGTATTCTATAAGAGAGAAACTTGTGGCACTAACCCATTGCCACCAGGATAAATACGGTTGACACTTTCTTGATACTTTCTCCACACAAACGGATATCTTCTCGTTCATTGGACGAAATGTGCGTGTGACTTGAAGGTAGATGACCCGCGAGTGATCGTTCATTTGAACCCCATGGAGATGTATAACATACGAGTACGATGATGGTACCATGGCGCACTAGTCCGATATAACGATACAATGTTTAGTTACTCTAATATGGTAGCCATCTTCGATTAGATCGAGATGCTTCACCCGAAGGGTTTTTTAAATTGATCCAAAATACCCCAATGTGATATGTCCTTGGGTCACACAATGTTCACCTATCTTCATTCTTCTGAAAATACATCAGACTGGCTGGTTGGCCCTCCGCCAATTGATCAGTTTATCCATCAGAGTGCTACTGTTAGCATAATTCGTCTGATATGTCAACATGAATTAAAGCCTATTATGTTGGAGCAGAGTTGAATTGTTCTTATCTACTCACTGTTAACAATCGCCCGTAGATTTTACGGTAGAATACCGGCAGCTCAGGCTGCCAACCATCTACCGTAAATATAACGGTGACCGTAAAAGTTGTTTCACGGTCACCGTAAAATGTACGGTGATATACCGTAAATTTTACGGCGTTACCGTATAATATTCATTGCATAAATTTTTCTAAAGTAAGATAAATATGCAAATGAACCATAATATAATCCCTGAAACTGAAAATGACGCGTCATAAATAATAATAATGGGTTGGCGTTACACTGCTGGGGTCGTTTCTGTCCACAGGTCCATTCACAGACGGGCATGCGCAGTGCCCTCTACTATAAACCAGACCACGAGGAAGTTGTCTCACATATAAAGGTTCAAACAGGCAAACTTGGTACCTTCTATTGACCCCAATAGTGTAAGCGAAATTAGCTAAAATAAAGCTTGTCCTTATGGTTCCAGTATCACATCCACTTATGGGTGCCAATCCCACCCTGAATGGTTAATGAAACTCAAGATAATTCCACAAGTCCATTTTCGTCCGAGTTAGCACGACGAAACAGTCACAGATTACCTTTTCTAAGATCCAAATGAGGTGAAACAGGTATTACATTAAAGATGAACTAATAAAATATAACAAAGCATGACTTTTTGAAAGAAACTAATAATGAACAGAGTAATCTCCCATTACATTTGCACTGTGAATAACGGTATTCTACCTTTTACCGTCAAATTTACGGTAATATACCGTAATTCTGAAGATACGGTAGATTACCGTCAGTCTTACGGTAACATACGGTACTTTGTTACAGTGTACGGATTGAATTGTTCTTATCTACTCAGGTACGGATTGAATTGTTCTTATCTACTCACGTACGGATTGGCTTGTCCAAAGAAGGAAGGACTGATTTATCTCGCCAGGGTATACCGCTGATGAACTGATTTTTCTCGCCAGGGTATACCGCCGATGAACTGATTTTTCTCGCCAGGGTATACCGCCGATGAACTGATTTTTCTCGCCAGGGTATACCGCCGATGAGCTGATTTTTCTCGCCAGGGTATACCGCCGATGAACTGATTTTTCTCGCCAGGGTATACCGTCATTTATTCGTCGGCTGTTTCCACGAATGGCGGGCCAACATTTCAGTTTGCTGATGAAATATTTAATGTAATATAAGCATCTATTCGGAGAAAAAAGTAAACACTTTGAAAATTAATGAGGCGTATCAAAAGGAGCTTCTTAAGAAAGGAATATGGCCAGACTCTGTGGTATGGTGGTCCATTACTGCCATTTCATATCAATATGACAACGCAAACACAATAGTGACATTTTATGGTACGGTGATGGCACGATAGCGCAGGATAATAATATGTATTATATGATGTCATGTTCCGATGGTCGATGTTACGATAACTGAATAATTAATGCAATGAAGGTTTATTTCAATTTAACGCTGTTTGGCCTGGAAGGGGGGCTGTCTGCCCATTTACAGTGAACTTCGGAGAACAATAGCCACCTGAAACTAATTATTAGAGTAATTTTTGCGCGATTTGCAAAACCCACCGAGCAGAGGAACATGGGTAAAGTTCAAATTAGGCTGTGTAAAGGTGCCAGAAATGATATGCTTCGCTTTATTTCCAAAAGCCGAAAAATCAGGCGAATTATGCCTTCCGGAAACATGGCGTTACTGTGGCGTCATCAGTTGAGCCGAATTATGCCTTCCGGAAACATGGCGTTACTGTGACGTCATCAGTTGAGAAACATGGCGTTACTGTGGCGTCATCAGTTGAGTCATCTTGGATTTGACATTTTCTGGCAGAGCTAACCCAGAGGTATAGTTTGACATGTTCCACCTCCCTAGTCCCGGGGTTAATAAAATATTTGTCGGGGGGGGCAGAATCAGCCTCCTACGAAGATGTTACGATGATAACACGATGGCATAATGCTGTTGTGAAATGGTACGATGCTATCGTTGTGGGATGAAATGGAATATAATAGTAAGATGATAATACGATGACAGAAATGATGGTGTTATTATACCATGATGGTACAACCCCGTACGAGTGTGTTACAAGAGCATGGACACCGAATTGTACGTTGAATTTGTACAATGACATTGGAGTTTCAAGTCAAAATATAATATTCGGGAATTATATGCAAATGAGATTCGGTGATACCACCAAGTGGATTCAAGTAAATGAACTACATTTCGGCAGAAACCTTTAGTTTCATATATTTTAAATTTATTCTATTTTAAATTTCTGAGATTATGCGCATCATAAAAGCTTTATTTTTCAAACTTCCACAGATTACGAAATTACGTAATTACTAAATATGTAGTAATAAGGGTCTTTACGATTCATATTCATTTATCAATTCTTCTAAATTCCATTCCCTGAAATTCCCAGTTGATATGGTAATCATATGTCTGAAAGTATGTCGCAACAGTGATATCGAATTAACCTGTTTATGGTTGGCAATAGAATAGAAAATTCTAGATAATTTAAAAAAGAAGATGTGCCACTATTTTCCCAATTATCTCTAGTTCTCCATGTGGCAAAATTATCATAATAAAGACTACAACAACATATCTCTCTCCAAGATGTTCCCATTTAAGGACGCGAGACCCTTCAGCGTTTTCCTGATAGATTCAAATCGCAGAACCTACAAGTGAGTGCTACTATAAATTTCAGTGTATCAGGATCAACAACGTCAAACAAGACGAGAAAAAAAATGAGAAAGTATATGTTGTTGTTTTTCAAATTGGTCCTGGTCATCGTGGCATGAGGGTGCGTCGAAATTGTACAATATAGCACGATGACTGACGATGTTATAATGATACCGTGCTATGTTATGATGCTACAGTGGTAGTGGAACATTTATCATGTACAACGCTGTACCATGGAAAATTGCTACGTCTCACGGTACCACAAGATACCAATTACAAGCATCTGGTCCGTCATTCATAATTCAGCCGTCGCCCATTAAAGACTACCCCCGTCCTTAATCCAAAGACCTATTCCATATCCCATATAATAATAATAGCAAGAAATACAAAAAGACAGTCATAGTGTACATAAATCTGGGCTATTTTCAGTCAAGAGAGAAGCGGTCAACAGTTTTCAATGATGCCGGTAAGACATCATCATGTTCCAAAAATATCTAATCCGTATCGCTGATCAGTATTCTTAATACATAATATTCGTTGTAAAGTCGTCATCTAGAGAATGATGTATCTCAGTCAGGCTTTGATTGTGACTGTTCATAGGAGCACCATGAAGATTTTGAAGTACACGAGTCCATTCGGCTCCCAGTGCAATGAGACACAAATTATGAAACGTAACGCCATAGATCTTGCACGATACGCTCGTATTTTGCGATATGTATCGCCAAAATCGAGAAACTTTGAGTGGAAGCGCTTGGTGGTATAGCCCTGCTTTATAAATTTCTGCAAGACTGTTTTGTGACGTTGATTAAAATCGTCACATTTAACACAGGATCTCGCAAATGCTACTAGGCGAGATATGTATACGCCATATGCAGGTACCACTGAAATATTACTGTTCAGAAAGGGATAGTTTACGTTGTCGAAATTGTAATCATTTCTTTTGTCATAAAGTCGACGAGAGAGAAATCCAGCTTCATTTTTATAGATCTAAATATGATGTGACTGTAGGGTTATCTTGTAGTTTCCTTCAAATCCAATGAAGGTGGATATATATCCTTCACTGCCTCATTTATATAGTGATTATACACAGCGAGAAGATCTTCTATATAGCGTTTGGTGACTAAGAAGGAACGGACATTGGATGGATCGGTTTTTGAAAGCGCCTACATGTAAAATCGTAAATATCATGGGACATCTTCTCGGATTTTTCCCATCCACGAGATGAAACTTCGCTGAAATCATGCTTGCGGTTAATCCATATCATAAATAAAAAAGAAATAGATATATATAAGAAATCATAGTATACATAAACATAGGCTAGATTCAAGCAAGGGAAGGGAGAAACGGTCAACAGTTTGCAATGATGCCAGTGTGGTGGGTAAGATTGTCTTGGCGTCCCTTCTCATATCCGTTTCCTATTGCAAATAATGACGGACACTGATCTCCAATATGGAGAAAAAATGTCCTAGCTGGGTTAAAAGATAGAAGACGGACACTCGTAGCCACCAGACATTCTTAACCTCAACACCGTCAAGGCGATGTTCCAAAATTATCAAATCTGTATCGTTGATCAGTATTCCTAATCCATATCTTTTTCGTTGTAAAGCCGTTATGTAGAGAATGAAGTATCTCAGTCACGCTGAGTAATACAATGTACGACGTGGCAATACACATCCACCATAGATTGAACGGGATCAAATATCAGTTTCAGAAAAGACAACTCATTACTATGCAGCAGAATCGATATTGTCAGCGTGTATATCGGCGAAAATGTAGTTGAGAGAAACCTGCACTCAAGGCAAAAATGTTGACCGCGATACTCCTGTTTCTTTTGAACATCACATCAGTGTCATGTACACAGGATGAAGGTAAAATGTCATACACATGTCCTGACTCGATTTACAAGACAGTCGAGAGGGTCTTGTATGCGGAAGTTTGTGGTGGCAGATGCTATTCACTTTATAATGGAGAAGAAACATGGGAAAGCGCTGTCAAAATTTTCCGGGAGAATGAAGGTCAACTGGTCAAAATTACAAACGAAGATCTCAACCAACTATTCCGCAAGTTCAAGGGGGGGGGGGGGCTCTTTCTGGATTGGTGCCAAACAAACCGAGGGGAAATGATTTTGGTCCGATGGAAACCCAGTCAAATTTACAGATTGGAATTCCCCGTCCTTCACGGAAGGAACTGTCTTGGCTAACAGGAAGTGAACAATCCGATAAATGGAGTTCTTTGGGGCTAAGTAGTAGGGAGCAAGTATTTAAAGCCTTGTTTCACCCGGATGTAACTATGACGTCACAACTTCCTATGGTGGCGCCATCTGTACACTTTGGATGCAAGGGGGGCAACTCGATCTGCCAGAGTTTGGCCGCCATCTTGAATTTTTGAGGCGGTGTGGGCGGCCATCTTGAATTTTGTGGAAAAGGGGATGTATTCCTCCGCGGTGATGCGGTCCTGGCGGTGATGCGGTCGCGGGAAAAAGCTTCCGCGGAGAAAAAGTAGTCCCTAGATAAAAATGGTCCGATGGGGTCGAGTGAGGTATCAAAGTGAAGCATTCGTGAAGGGGCATCTGATGGGCTGGGTGTGGGGTTGAAATATCGGCATTCTGCGCATGCGAGGTGGCCAAAGGGTATGAAAATAGACGTTTTGGAGCTAGGGGAGTCCCTAATGGACCGATGGGGTCGAGTGAGGTATCAAAGTGAAGCATTCGTGAAGGGGCATCTGATGGGCTGGGTGTGGGGTTGAAATATCGGCATTCTGCGCATGCGCGGTGGCCCACGGGTATGGAAATAGACGTTTTGGGATTTAGGGGAGTCCCTAATGGGCCGATGGAGTTGTATGAGGTATCCATGTGAAGCCTATGTGAAGGGGCATCCAGTCATGGGTGGGTGCATGTAAAATTTTCCTGAAAAAAAAAAAACGGAACACGGACTTTATCGAAAAATCCGGGAAAATGCCTATATGGGGTGTGGGGGGTATATAGGTCGCCGGTCTTAACGGGGCTTGCCTATCAATAGAGTTATCTCCCCCTAGTTCCAGGGTGGGTGTATGTAAAATTTTTCCTGAAAAAATACGGAAGACGGACTTTATCCTAAATTACGTGAAAATGCCTATATGGGGTATGGGGGGTATAGGACCATCCTGGGAAACCTACTTCTCGACATTTGCGGTAGGGTTGTTTGGATTAGGGTTGTTTGGATTTGTTTTCTTAGTCTCGTCAAGACAAACATGATAGGAAGTGTCCCGGAGCGAATCGGTGAAATTTTTGAAAAAGTACGATATAGCCCCATATAGTCCCATACTAGGGATATAGGACCAATGTTGAACCTAATGGGAAACTTACTTCTATACATTTGCGGTAGGGTTGTTCGGATTTGTTTTCTTAGTCTCGTCATTTAGAACATGATAGGAAGTGTCCCGGAGCGAATCGGTGAAATTTTTGAAAAAGTACGATATAGCCCCATATAGTCCCATACTGGGGGTATAGGACCAATGTTTGTCCTACTGGGAAACCTACTTCTAGACATTTGCGGTAGGGTTGTTTGGATTTGTTTTTCGCGTCTCGCCATTTAGAACATGATAGGAAGTGTCCCGGCACGAAACGGTGAAATTTTTGAAAAAAAGTCACCGAGGCCTGGATAGGCCCATAGGCCTATACTGCATGGCTATGGGTGTATAGGTCCATACGGGGTGGACATGTTGGAGTCTAGGTGAGTCCCTGGTGGTCCAATGGTGGCATATGAGGTCTTATTTTGAAGCTCTCATGCAGGAGCACTTGACTACACTAATGGTTCGTACGTTGTCAATACTCTGCGGCCTGGCCCGTAGTATAGAAAGCAGGCATTTTTGGGTGTGTGTGTGTGGGTGTGTTTGGGTTAGAGATGGGCTATTCACGGTTCGAATGGGTCGTGTGAGGTATCCATGTGAAGCCTATGTGAGGGAGTCTCTGATGGCGTGGATGTGGGGTTGACATAGGGTCATTCTGCGCATGCACGGTAGCCCAAGGGTATGGACATAGACGTTTTTGGGGCCTAGGCGAGCCCCATTGACATTTGACCTCAGAAATTTGCATATGACGTCACTTCCAGTTGGGGTGAATGAGGCGTGACCTTTGGACATGTCCAGACTTGTCTGTGTTTGTCATGTACTGGGGTTCCGCAAGTGTGTGTGTGTGTGTGTGACGTCACTTCCGGTTTGGGTGAATTCACCCGGATGTAAAAATGACGTCACTTCCGGTTTGGGTGAATGCTCAAACACACTACCTCCAACTTTCCCGGCCCGACCCCGGCCCCCCACCGCAGCGCGCGCGCGGGTTCTCCGGCCGCAGCGCGCGCGCGAGCGTCATCCCCGGCAGTGCGCGCGCGCGGGACAAAAGGTCACATCCAGCTCAAACGGTCCAATGTCCATTGAGACAATGTTGCGGCATCGCTATAGTCAGAGCTTGAGCACAAAAAGGGGATTCTAGATGAACCTGGGAAGGATGGGCAGTTCCATTTGGACCAATCAGCGGTCGAGAAAAAAGAGCCAATCAGCGGTCGAAAAAGAGAATCAATCAGCGGTCGAACAATCAGCCAATCGAATTGGGGTACTCACGGTGTGCTTTCGCTGACGTCCGCGCCTACATCTGGGTTCTTGTACACCCGGCTAATGTTTTCTGGACATGGATGGGTTAGCTTTGGCTCCATTCTAGGCCACTGATTGGCTAATACGGTGTTCAAAACCAGTTTCATGCATTATGTTCATATAACTTATAGTCATAAACTTAATCTATACGTGTTGGACGAGTCTTCACTCACCGTATACACGCACTTCAATGAAATGCCCGCCCCAAACCTAGACCAAAACACGTACTTGGTCTGTGGGCTGATTTCATTGGCTCTCTATTTTACTATAGTGCTCCTGCATTCTAACCTTGATGGGTTACATTTTGGCCCCATCCTATACCACTGATTTCAGTTTGACTGAATCTCCACATTGGGCATTGATGCATTATGAATAAAACACACAACACAGGGTTTTTTGGTGAGATCTCATTTTGTTTTTTATTCAGTAACAACAACAACGTGAGAGCAACCACGTGAAAACTGAAGCCCAGAACAAGGGGCTTGTACATTGAAAGAACTGAAGCCCAGAACAGGGGGCTTGTACATTGAAAGAACTGAAGCCCAGAACAAGGGGCTTGTAAACTTAAGCCCAGAACAAGGGGCTTGTAAACTTAAGCCCAGAACGGGGTTTGTACATTGAAATGATGGGCGGCCCAGTCATATACGAGTACATCGCGGTCCTCGGCCTTGGGGTACTCGTCAAACATCTGTACGATGGTAGATAAGGGTCTTCCCCGGCATCGATGGTACAGGTAAAACAAGCAATATTGTCCGCACACGCCACTGGTCAGGCTTTGCAACGTTTGACTGTTCCAACACCACGTCTCTGTGCCTTGCTCCATGAAGTCTGTTAAATCGGGATGGAGGGGTGGCAGGCCGTACGGGTCAAAGTATTCGCCCTGCTGTTCTGTCAAGTACACGGCCACCCAATGTTCACCGGGCCGATCCATCGGGTCCGTGTTGAGAACGTAAGCAGCAGGATACATACGGTCTAATGGGAACACATGTCGGGCGAACACCCCTTGAAACACCATACGTGTCTCTGGGTCATTCTCCAGCACGGTGGTTATCTGGTCTGTGTCCATGTTAGGTGGAGAAGTCACACAGGACGTTGCGCGCTTTGTCCACTTGAATGATGTTGTCAAACTCGGCGTAGCAGATCACATTGACGGTGCTCCGGAGGGCTCGTTGAAAGTGGATTTCCAACCGTAAATTGCCTTGCTTGGCCAGGGCCAGCTGATGGTCGTTCTCTAAGGTAGGGGTCAAATCGAAACAGAACAACGTGTATCCGCTCCCGTAGTCCTCCCGACTGATGAAATTCCCTTCGTCCTGGCTGATTTGACCGGTGGCTGTAAACAGGCTCGGATAGGCTCGAATGAAATTCCTCCGCCCAAAGTTCGGTGTTAAGGCCGTGGCTGGCACCTGTTGTCCATCCACATGCAGGGCCACAAAATTAATGCCGAAATGTTTAAAGTCAAACGGATTCTCTGGGTAGGCTCCGCTGAAACTGGTATTTTCCACACAGGCCAGGATCAATCGCTTGGGTAGTTCCCCCAGGAACAGGTTTTCTTTGTTGGCGCTCGTATTTCCAGCAGACACAGAGAACACTTTGGTTTGCACACGTCGGATAGGGTACTGGGCTGGTTTTGTTTCCAAGGCTTTCATGTGTCCCAATTGGACGGCTGGATTCGGTTTCACTTTTCGGACATACAGGACTGCGTCTTCGATGACAATCTTATAGTCAGCTGCATGCCCCTCTACGTTAGTGGCCATCAAGGCGAAGGTCGGAGGCGCTCGTATCAGTCGGATTTTGATGGGGACCTTGTTCAAGAGGTACCGGTCTTGCATGAACATGTCTGCGTGCAGTCGACCCATGAGATCCACCGAGACGCCGTTCGCGGTCAAAGCCTTCCGTTTGCTATATCCCGTATTGTCGTTCTCGGCGCCCATGTGCTCGGCTTTGTCCTGGTAGAATAAAGCGGCTGTCAGTTGAGATTTTTTAGCCTCTCGTCCATGCGACAACAGCGTCTCGATGTAGGCTCGATAGGGGTACGTGTTGGTCGAGTCAATGATGAGTTTGTCGCTGAGAAATATATCCACCTGTTGAAACATCGACTGCAGCCAGAGATTCGTGGGGCCCACCGTTGCTTGGTCGGCGATTCTGGTATCATCTCCATTGACGATCTTGGCTTTCACATACAAGTATGTATGGGCTAAATCCACATAGGTCGTATCCGCATTACTGATGGTGAACTCGATGGGCCCTGTTGCGTTGATGCTGGAGATCGGGAGATGCTCCACCCATAATCCTTGTTCGGCACTGGTCTGGGTGGGCGGTACGGTCCACAGACCAAATTCACTGTTGGTGGAGGGGCAGGACTCGGCGTGGATCAAGGACATGTTTTAAGAAAAGATATCCCGGGTCTTCGATGTGCGTCGTCGCTGGGTCGGTCGTCGACTGGTGCGTGGTCTCGGTGGTGCAGGTCTTTTATTCCCTACGATACGTTGTGCTTTGGCCACCAAGACGCCTCCCGCTTCTTTGGCCCGCCGTTTCAAGGCTTCTTTGGGTGCCGTACCCCCCAAGACATCACCGGCCACTTGCAGTCCACTGCGTACCGCTTGTTTGGCGATTGCTTTCACCCCACGCGTCACCAAGGGCAGGAACGTTTTGACGATGCTGCCGAGTATGTTCCCCAGTCCATGTCCTCGTTGCATGCGTGCACCACTGAAAACCGGAAAGCCACCGCCGGCCTGTTGGGCATAATAGTCCATATAGCTGCGTGCATCGCACTCGTAAGGCACCTTCATTATACAAAGTGGGGAGCACGTGCTTGTCGAAAATGAAGTGTCAGCACCACTTTCCCGCGTTGGAATGCCACCGGTCGTCCCGTGTCATCTCTTATATCCACCGTGATCGTGTTGATGTGGATTTGTCGTACGGGCAGGTAGAGCATGTGGGTGAAACTGTGGGTGACTTGATCGCCATACTTATTTTTAATGGGCACCACCCGTAACAGAGGTGTGTTGATATCGCCCACGATGTGGTTGTCCACCACGTCCGAGTAGACGTAGAGTCCGTACATACCCGACTTCATATCCATCGGGATCTCGCCTTGGTGTTCGGTGGGACCAGCGAACGTCTGTAGATCGAAGCCCAGCATTTGCTGGTTGGTAGGACTCAGTACGACACTCACGTTGGCGGTGACGGTAAGCTGTGCCTTGTCGTTGTGTGCGTTGTAATCGAAGTCCACGTGATTCTTGAAGGGATAGGCTTGGATGGGTTTTGAACTATTCGTGACCTGCCGTAGAGCCTTATAATGCAACAGTCTTGACAGCCCACCGATGAACTCCTTGGGAGTATCGTATTGGCCTTCGGGGAGGGTGAGTCGGGTGTCTTTTTCTTCGTAGGTCACGTCGAACCACACTTCATTGGCTCGCACGTTGTACCACGAGTAAGGGTATTGGATATCCACAAGGCCACATTCCCATCGTCCAGTTAAATGCAACGGTTGCGGTAACTGGGTCACGTACTTGGCCACGGTGTTGTCAGGAAACACATCCAGCGAACTGTTACTGGGTAGGGTGAGGTAAAACATGGCGACTGAGCTGTCCTGCTGCTGCTGTTGGTTTTAATAGGTGTTCCAAGCCTTGGGTGGTTGTGTCCGGCGTCGTGTTCGTCGCAGTGACTTGGTACGTGTCACGGCTCTGGAGATGTGGGGTGTCTTGATCAAGGGTGGTTTTTTAAAGGCGCGAAAATAAGGTGCCCGTTGTGGTGGTGTTTTGAGGGGTGACTCCGGTTCCCATTCGGATTCCCAAGAAGGTAGTGGGGCACTCGGCGATTGCTGGGTTTGCTGCATAAAGGCCCAGCGCTGGGGGTTCCCCACCAATTCCTGTGGTACATGCATGTCTTTCAAGCCTTGAGCGAAGACCTCCCATCCTCGAAGATCCGTGTGCGATCTGCGTTGACGCATCAGGTCATTCACTAAATCCGTCATGTGGGTGCCGGGGACCACCTGATTCTGTACCAGGAGTTCGCCTTTATCATTCCAAGTCATGTTAGGATTCTGTTTCATCCGTTGTAATACCAGGCCAGCTTGTTTCTTGAACGATGCAGGTACACTCTTCAGCACTTCGTCTTCCACCCACTGTGGGGCTGTGGGTGGTACCCCTGGTAATGGCGGCTGTTGGAGCGGTGCTGAGGTCGGCGGTGTGTCACGTGGTGGTGGTGGTGGTGGTGGTGGGGTAGACAGGGTTTTGTATTGGTCCATGAACGTCATGTACCGTTGAAGCGTCTCATTGTACCGTTGTACTTTCTCACTGTCGCTTAACCCCGGTCTCTGTAAGATCTGTTGCATCTCTACATCGAGGGTGTTTATGGTCTTCACCGTAGGTGGGACAGGGTAGGGCGATTGGAGGTTTTGAAGGAACCGTGGTTCGACGATGTTTTTCGTGTGGTTCATTGTCGGCCGAAGAGTCCATCCAATACTGGACCCAACACGGAAGCGGCCAACGGTGCTAAGATGGCCCCGAGAAAGCCGCCTTTCTGTAACATCTTTTTCTTTTGTGTTTGAGGGACCCGCTTCTGGACTAGGGTTCGGAGACCTGTCTTATGCTTGGCCAACTTGGTCTTCTGAGCCGGAGTCAGTGGTACGTTGCCTTTTAACAGGTTGTATCCGATCTCGCACAGACAGCGTACAAGGTCAGGGTCCGCACCGCGTACAATGGTTCGGACCAACTCGGGTGGGGCCGTCTTCAATACAAGGAGCGTGGGAGCGTGCTTCCGTACTCGCGCAGACATCATGTACAACTAATGCTAGAACCCACAACTCTGCCCTTTTTATCTACTTCAGAGAACAGAGACAAAGTCAACCCTGCTGTGGTATTCATTCTTTTCATTATCCCCATCATCAAACACACAGACCCAACTGGGGGAGCCACTGTGGGTGTGTTTACATTATTTTTGCATGTACACGTGGTGGGCCTCTCCGGGAAAGATGCCGGTCCGTAGTCGAAGGTGTTCGGGGGTGGCTTGCTTGAGGTCGAAGAGCATATACCCGTGCTGAGGGGTTGTGGCATCTTTAAAGGCTTCCAACGCAAACGGTGTGCGGTCGGGATACATCTGTCTCGCCCGGTGCAGCAGTTGAGTGGTATCTCCCGGGTTTTTGAAGACCACCATGTAGTGGGCATTTAAGCTGATGTTCCGATGTTCTTTGTTTTTACTGAACAGATTCTGCACAATGTAGATGATGCTGAGCCGTCGATGGTGGCTGCCTTTGGTAAAGAGTTGGGTGATCCGCGCATCCGTCTCCACCATGAGATCATCCAGAACCACCAAGGTGTCGGGTTCCAAATCGGCCAGATTGGGTAGGCCTTCCACGAACGTGATATGGGGCATTGCTGCATACGCTGCCTGCCATTCTCCGTAACACCACACGACTCGGGCAATGGGTGGGGTGATCATGTTGTCGGCGTGTTCGAGGAGCTTCCGGACGAAGTGCGTTTTGCCGGAACCCGTCGGTCCTGCGATGACGCAAGCGAAGGGATGCTGCCAACGGGGGTCCATGGTTGGAGGTGTATCCGCTGTCGTGGTAACCCGCTCTTGTAAATTTGGTACGAGTGAACTGGAGTGGTGGGTACAACGTCGGTCGTCGTTGTCTGTTCACTGCGAGGGATGATGATGGGGGTGGGTACAACGTTGGTCGTCGTTGTCTGTTCACTGTGAGGGATGAAATCCGGTGGGTTTTCAGACGTAGTAGGTGTACTTGGTGTAGGTGTAGAGCTTGGTGTGGAGCTCGTTGTGGCTTGTACACGGGGCGTGGTGGTGGTGGTGACTGGGCTCGATACGGGGTTGACTGGTGCTACCTGTAGACCGGTTTCACTGATGGCTGGTGTTCTCAGTTGGTTAAGTAACGCGCTGACATAGGCTACGTCGTAAAACACACCTCCGTACAACACACTCAGCAGGGTTAGCAATATCACCACAAAGCCCACTTGCGCTTTGCGCGTTTTGGGAGACGCTGTGTTCAGAGGCAGCTGCTGTTTGTCCATAGCACTGTGGTCGAACGTGGAATGAAGGATGACGGCAGTGGTGTCTCGCTGTATAGTCGTTTCACCTGGTTGGCAGCGACCCAGGAATTGAAGGAACTGGGCCAGCCTTGCCATTTGACGAAATGAAACAGTTTGCCACGTCGACGTTCCGTTTTCAAAATCTGCTCCACCGTGTAGTAGTCTTGCTGTGTTTTTACGACAGGCTGTAATTCCGTCTCGTAAAACGTCCCTAGCAACGGTTCCCCTTGAAGATCTTCCAGTTCATAGACTCGCCGCTGTCGGGGTGGGCGCCGTTTAATCAGGAAGTGCTCATCGCTCCAGTTGGGCAAGTAACTTTTCTCGAACTTGCCCTTGACTTTACTGATCCGTACAGGGTCCCCGACCTTGTACACCGCCTTCGTCGTTCGCTGCGATGGCCTGGGGTACAAGACACGCCGGACTTGGGCTTCATTGCGTTGGGTCACGGTAATGGGGGCTCTCTCTATACTCCGATGATAGGCTCGATTGTAACCCCTCACAAGTTTCGGGAGAACATCGATGTACCGCCTTGTATTCTTATAGGTGAAATATTTATACATGCGGCCTTTGAATGTCCTGTTGAACCTTTCCACCACGGAAGCCTTGGTCTCGTTGTACGTATGGAAGAAAAACACCTTCTGGGCTTTCAGAAACTGTTGGAACGGTCTGTTGAGGAATTCCGTGCCTTCCTCGGTTTGCAAATACAAAGGTTTGCGCCCGGTCTTGAAGATGTCTTTGAACGCCGCTATGAGATTCGTCCCCGTTTTCGTCCGGATGGGTACCACCCACGCATACTTGGATAGGATATCGATGCACGTCAAGATATACCGATTCCCATCGTTGTGTTTGGCAAAGGCGCTCATATCGACCAAATCCGCTTGCCACTGGGCATCTATTCCTCCCACGATGACCCGGTTCCGTAGAAAATGGCGACGGACAGCTCGATGTAAGGTATAGGTGTCTTGTTTTCTTAACCAATCTCGGACTTGTGCACGTTTTATTCCCTGGGGTTTGGCCGCTCGATAGAGAGCCGACAATGCACTATAGGCCGCCGGACTGTCGGGACTGTAGTATAAGTTATCCAACACCTTCTCCCAGCGCTTCATCGTGACAAAATGATGATGGACCCTGGCTCTATCGTTTATTTATAACGGGTATATCTTGGGCCGGAGTTTCTTTCTGATTTCCTTCGTGGGCTTCCACAGTGTCCATGGTAAATGACCATTCCAACTCGTCTGATGACCGCTTGATAAGCACTTCATCCACATCTACCACGGCATCTTCCAATGCAGACCATAGATCAGGGTGAAGGGTAAAATGCACTGTGCCTCCATCTAGCCGAGCCAATTGAGCAAAGAAAGGGCCGCGTCGGATGTACACATCGTGACACAAGTGGATGAGGTCGCCGTCCAGTTCACCAGACAACACCCGTTTGAATTTGGTCCAGCCCTCTCGGGACAGACGAATGTGAGCCGGGCACGGTTGTGTAGGGTCCGCATCACAGATGTCTCCCACCTCCTCCATGATATCGACCGTATCCGCATACACGTGCAGGAAAACCTCGGGGGTCAAGCTGAGATACGCCAGTATCATATGCTCCGTCATGGTCAGTACGTGAATGGTACCAGATTTGACTGTCTCTCGTATTTATAGGGAGAACCCCGTGAGATCAAAGGATCAGGTGGTCATATCACTGGGCTGACTGAGTCTAGCCGGGTAATCAATGGCATCGTCGTCGGGTTCATGGCTAGACAGTTGTTCATTGGGTTCTGCCGCCGCTTCTCTCAGGGCACGAGCCCACTCCAACTCGTCTGATGACCGCTCGTCCGGTGTAAACAGCTGGTCCACGATAGGCACCACTTTCTCGAAGGCTGTCCACAGATCGGGGTCTAGGGTGAAGCTTCGCATAGGGTCTTGATAGTGGCCCAGGCGTGGGAAGAAAGGTCCACGGTATACGTAGATGGCATTGTCTATGTGGATGACGTGTCCATCGAGCTCGCTGCTCAACACCCGTTTAAATTTGGTCCAGCCGTCACGGTGTAGCGTAACCGTATTCGATACGGTCTCAGCGGGCGACCAGCAAACATCTCCACGGTCTTCCACCAGGGTGACTTTATCTTCATAGACGTGTAGCCCCACCTGGGGTGTAAGGGGCAGAATGGCTCGTAGGACGGGTGACATGCTTGATCCAATGACGATCGGTGAATGACACACACCCTGTCTGACCCTGGTATTTATAGTCCCACTGTCAATACCACAGCGCCAGGGTCAATAGGGCACAGACCATGACTAGGCCAACCAACCGTCGCTGGTTCCGGCGTGAGCGCTCGTGGTCCATAGCCCGAGCATCAAGGATGGCTGTCATAGTCCAGTAGTGGTGAGTGATGGCACACCTCTCCATCGGGTGCACTCTGTCGAGGACCGCTTCTGTGAACTCGTTCAGGATCTGGCGTCGCCCCTCGTTGTCGTTGCCATCTGCAAACATGGACCGGACCACTGCTCGATAACCCGTGAGTGAATTCACCACGGTCGCATGCTGTAAAATGCGAGTCGCATAGGGCTGGATCTCCGTCATGGCTCTGCAACCGTAGAAATGAAGGTGTAGGATCCAGAGAGATGTGTTTTATGGACCAGGTCACACATGGGCGCCTAGACGTCGGGTGTTGTCCGTGATACGTACTATTCTGATGGGTTATGTGGCTCCTATAGAGATAGTACCTTATCGACAATGGGGACTACTTGTTCCAAAGCCGTCCATAGATCCGGGTCCAGGGTAAAACCACCGTCGTTCAGACAGAGGAGTCGAGCGGAAAAGGGACCGCAGAAAATGTAGACGTCGTCACACAGGTGAATGCTATCACCGTGCAGGTCACCCAACATCACCCGTTTCAAAGTAGTCCATCCTTCCGATGACAAAGAGACGTGCGCTTTGGGTTCAGACGTACACCAACACGTAAGTCGGCTATCGATGAGGTCCACTCGTTTGGGTTACAACAATAGGGTGCAGCCAGGTGTAAGCCTCCGGGTAGCTACAGTCCCTTCTTTCACCGCGGGGTGTAGTAAGTCATCCACCTCGGGGAGTACATCTTTCAGTGCCATCCATAAGGGTGGACAGTGTGATATAGGGACCTCCACTCTGTTCCAACCGGGGAAGAAGGGAATCCTCTCCAGCAGTGCGTATGTGCACGCCGACTTCCACGTGCATGAAATCCCTTTCGGGGTCTTTTCCCTGTAACAATCGTGTCAATAGAGTGCAGCCTGATAGCGATAACAAAATCTTCACCTTCTGCGGTGCGTCTTGGACCATCTCTAGGTGATCGTCGTTGACGATGAGGTAGACGTCGGACGTCAGTTGGAATAACGCGAGCTCTGTTCCGCTCGCTGCCATGGTGGGGAATGAAAAGCGAACGGTTAGAGAGGTGGCTTTATAGTGTACCTGTTGGGTAGGGTTTTATACACCGTGCGTGGCACTTGTTATACTCGCTTGCGCCATAAGGTCAATGCTAAATTCGACCTTATTTCACCCGGATGTAAAAATGACGTCACTTCCGGTTGGGTTGAATGAGGCGTGACATTTGTACATGTCTAGACTTGTCTGTGTGTGTGTGTTGATGTACTGGGGTTTTCCCCCACAATGGCGTTCACCTTCGGGTGTTTCCGGTCAACGTAGCCGCCATTCGCGCGCGCGCTGCGGCCGGGCGCGCTGCGGCCGGGGCGGGGGCGGGGCCGGGGCCGGGCCGGGAAAGTTGGAGGTCGTGTGTTTGAGCATTCACCCAAACCGGAAGTGACGTCATTTTTACATCCGGGTGAATTCACCCAAACCGGAAGTGACATCACGCACACACAGACACTTGCACAACCCCAGTACATGACAAACACAGACAAGTCTGGACATGTCCAAAGGTCACGCCTCATTCACCCCAACCGGAAGTGACGTCATATGCAAATTTCTGAGGTCAAAGGTCAATAGGGCTCGCCTAGACCCCCAAAACGCCTATGTCCATACCCTTGGGCTACCGCGCATGCGCAGAATGACCCTATGTCAACCCCACATCCACGCCATCAGACTCCCTCACATAGGTTTCACATGGATACCTCACACGACCCATTGGAACCGTGAATAGCCCATCTCTAACCCAAACACATCCACACACACACACCCAAAAATGCCTGCTTTCTATACTACGGGCCAGGCTGCGCATGCGCAGAGTATTGACAACGTACGAACCATTAGTGTAGTCAAGTGCTCCTGCATGAGAGCTTCAAAATAAGACCTCATATGACACCATTGGACCCCCAGGGACTCACCTAGACTTCAACATGTCCACCCCGTATGGACCTATACACTCATAGCCATGCAGTATAGGCCTATGGGCCTACCCAGGCCTCGGTGACTTTTTTTCAAAAATTTCACCGTTTCGTGCCGGGACACTTCCTATCATGTTCTAAATGACGAGACGTGAAAAACAAATCCAAACAACCCTACCGCAAATGTCTAGAAGTAGGTTTCCCAGTAGGACAAACATTGGTCCTATACCCCCAGTATGGGACTATATGGGGCTATATCGTACTTTTTCAAAAATTTCACCGATTCGCTCCGGGACACTTCCTATCATGTTCTAAATGACGAGACTAAGAAAACAAATCCGAACAACCCTACCGCAAATGTATAGAAGTAAGTTTCCCAGTAGGTTCAACATTGGTCCTATATCCCTAGTATGGGACTATATGGGGCTATATCGTACTTTTTCAAAAATTTCACCGATTCACTCCGGGACACTTCCTATCATGTTTGTCTTGACGAGACTAAGAAAACAAATCCAAACAAACCTAATCCAAACAACCCTACCGCAAATGTCGAGAAGTAGGTTTCCCAGGATGGTCCTATACCCCCCATACCCCATATAGGCATTTTCACGTAATTTAGGATAAAGTCCGTCTTCCGTATTTTTTCAGGAAAAATTTTACATACACCCACCCTGGAACTAGGGGGAGATAACTCTATTGATAGGCAAGCCCCGTTAAGGCCCGTTAAGCCCGGCGACCTATATACCCCCCATACCCCATATAGGCATTTTCTCGGATTTTTCGATAAAGTCCGTGTTCCGTTTTTTTTTCAGGAAAAATTTTACATGCACCCACCCATGACTGGATGCCCCATCACATAGGCTTCACATGGATACCTCATACAACTCCATCGGCCCATTAGGGACTCCCCTAAATCCCAAAACGTCTATTTCCATACCCTTGGACCACCGCGCAAACCGGAAATGACGTCATTTTTACATCCGGGTGAATTCACCCAAACCGGAAGTGACATCACGCACACACAGACACTTGCACAACCCCAGTACATGACAAACACAGACAAGTCTGGACATGTCCAAAGGTCACGCCTCATTCACCCCAACCGGAAGTGACGTCATATGCAAATTTCTGAGGTCAAAGGTCAATAGGGCTCGCCTAGACCCCCAAAACGCCTATGTCCATACCCTTGGGCTACCGCGCATGCGCAGAATGACCCTATGTCAACCCCACATCCACGCCATCAGACTCCCTCACATAGGTTTCACATGGATACCTCACACGACCCATTCGAACCGTGAATAGCCCATCTCTAACCCAAACACACCCACACACACACCCACAAAAATGCCTGCTTTCTATACTACGGGCCATGCTGCGCATGCGCAGAGTATTGACAACGTACGAACCATTAGTGTAGTCAAGTGCTCCTGCATGAGAGCTTCAAAATAAGACCTCACATGACACCATTGGACCACCAGGGACTCACCTAGACTCCAACATGTCCACCCCGTATGGACCTATACACTCATAGCCATGCAGTATAGGCCTATGGGCCTACCCAGGCCTCGGTGACTTTTTTCCAAAAATTTCACCGTTTCGTGCCGGGACACTTCCTATCATGTTCTAAATGACAAGACGTGAAAAACAAATCCAAACAACCCTACCGCAAATGTCTAGAAGTAGGTTTCCCAGTAGGACAAACATTGGTCCTATACCCCCAGTATGGGACTATATGGGGCTATATCGTACTTTTTCAAAAATTTCACCGATTCGCTCCGGGACACTTCCTATCATGTTCTAAATGACGAGACTAAGAAAACAAATCCGAACAACCCTACCGCAAATGTATAGAAATAAGTTTCCCATTAGGTTCAACATTGGTCCTATATCCCTAGTATGGGACTATATGGGGCTATATCGTACTTTTTCAAAAATTTCACCGATTCGCTCCGGGACACTTCCTATCATGTTTGTCTTGACGAGACTAAGAAAACAAATCCAAACAACCCTAATCCAAACAACCCTACCGCAAATGTCGAGAAGTAGGTTTCCCAGGATGGTCCTATACCCCCCATACCCCATATAGGCATTTTCACGTAATTTAGAATAAAGTCCGTGTTCCGTATTTTTTCAGGAAAATTTTTACATACACCCACCCTGGAACTAGGGGGAGATAACTCTATTGATAGGCAAGCCCCGTTAAGCCCGGCGACCTATATACCCCCATACCCCATATAGGCATTTTCCCGGATTTTTCGATAAAGTCCGTGTTCCGTTTTTTTTTTCAGGAAAAATTTTACATGCACCCACCCATGACTGGATGCCCCTTCACATAGGCTTCACATGGATACCTCATACAACTCCATCGGCCCATTAGGGACTCCCCTAAATCCCAAAACGTCTATTTCCATACCCTTGGGCCACCGCGAATGCGCAGAATGCCGATATTTCAACCCCACACCCAGCCCATCAGATGCCCCTTCACGAATGCTTCACTTTGATACCTCACTCGACCCCATCGGTCCATTAGGGACTCCCCTAGCTCCAAAACGTCTATTTTCATACCCTTTGGCCACCGAGCATGCGCAGAATGCCGATATTTCAACCCCACACCCAGCCCATCAGATGCCCCTTCACGAATGCTTCCCTTTGATACCTCACTCGACCCCATCGGACCATTTTTATCTAGGGACTACTTTTTCTCCGCGGAAGCTTTTCCCGCGACCGCATCACCGCCAGGACCGCATCACCGCGGAGGAATAATCCCCTTTTCCACAAAATTCAAGATGGCCGCCCACACCTCCTCAAAAATTCAAGATGGCGGCCAAACTCTGGCAGATCGAGTTGCCCCCCTTGCATCCAAAGTGTACAGATGGCGCCACCATAGGAAGTTGTGACGTCATAGTTACATCCGGGTGAAATAAGGCTTTAAATACTTGCTCCCTACTACTGGGCTAGTTGGTTACTGGATTAAAAATGACTGTAGCAATGAGATGAATTACGTATGTGAATAAAGCGCAGTAGAATACGATACTGCATCAACCAGCTTTACGAAAATGACTTCTTCTGCACCATTGACGACGGAGTACAACAGTGGCACCATCAACGCCACAAATCCTTCAACTTTGAATCAAACTACATCCAAAGAAAACCCGACTGTTGTGAGTGAGAAAAGAAGTCGTCATTTCAATGGAATATGGGGTCCAACCGGCGCCGCTAACATCTGGTTAATGTCCCGACCTGTCGATACAGTAATCGCTCGTTCCTCTTTACATTGCGCCAAGAAATGTCTCGAACAAACCCAGTTCGTATGTAATATGTTCAATTTCCATGGAAAGAAAGGATCATGTATAGATTGTACGACAAAACTCATCCGGTAAACGAAGAGATGACAGTTCTTGCCGGCTGGACTCTATGGAAAACAATATAACAACCAACAACAGTACATTGGGATGTGCGAAGGAATTGCATATACGTGTTGACCGCAGAACTTTCTAAAATGCGTTGTGGGTGCAATATTTTTTGCGTTGATATAGCCGTTATCACGCCAATACATGGCCACTTCGTCACATGTACAAAAATGTTACCTGTATGTCAATGCGCTGTCATTTTAATGAATATTGGGCAAACAAATGTTGCCTTAGTGAGACCGAAATGGGCACAATTAATGGAATACGGCACTATCACTACAATACGGCACATTCCATGCAAGGAATGATTAGCTCAGGATTGTGTAATGCGTGTATATGTTTGCGATATTTTCGGGGGAAACCGGACAAGTGATATAAAACAAATTATGGGGGACATGACTTTGTACCATCAATGGTGTGCTATTCAGTAGGGGTAACCGGAGAAGTGATATAAAACAAATTATGGGGGACATGACTTTGTACCATCAATGGTGTGCTATTCAGTAGGAGAAACCGGACAAGTGATATAAAACAGATTATGGGGGACATGACTTTGTACCATCAATGGTGTGCTATTCAGTAGGGGTAACCGGAGAAGTGATATAAAACAAATTATGGGGGACATGACTTTGTACCATCAATGGTGTGCTATTCAGTAGGAGAAACCGGACAAGTGATATAAAACAGATTATGGGGGACATGACTTTGTACCATCAATGGTGTGCTATTCAGTAGGGGTAACCGGAGAAGTGATATAAAACAAATTATGGGGGACATGACTTTGTACCATCAATGGTGTGCTATTCAGTAGGAGAAACCGGACAAGTGATATAAAACAGATTATGGGGGACATGACTTTGTACCATCAATGGTGTGCTATTCAGTAGGGGTAACCGGACAAGTGATATCAAACAAATTATGGGGGACATGACTTTGTACCATCAATGGTGTGCTATTCAGTAAGGGGTAGATAGATTCTAACCAGTGGTCCTGGTAATAGGAAGGAGAATTGTTACTGTATTGCGCTACATTTGTAATCTTTATGTCAGAATAGAGTGAGTTCTTGGGACCGTGTGTTTCATATTGAAAATTACCCCCCCCCCCACACACACACACTGTATGCACTCCAACTGCGTGTAAAGTCTCATTTACGGACATCATGAATTCAGACTCATGATTATGAATTGTAGGGATTCAATTCAGACTATTTAACCCTTACTATCTGGTCTGGGCTTTTTAGGACTTGCTGTGGCCTGGAGTTGGGGGAGAGAGGCGAAATGGCCCTTCCTAACTATTTCTCTTACCCCTTGAGCTAGGGCGCTGAAACTTGCCACACTATACTCTTGGGTCAAGCTCTACCAGAAAATGTAAAATCCAAGATGGCCGTCACAGTGACGTCATTTTCAAAAACGGCATTATTTGGTCGATTTTTCAGTCAGATTTTCTGAATTTTTTTTGTGTATGCAATTTCTCCGCAAAAACTGCATGATAAATTAGTAAATATTAATGTAATGTGAAATAAAATAGCTTTTTCCGCTTTTCTTCGCGGAAAAGCAGAAATTTTCAAGAAATATGACAAAAAACATCACTTTTCTGGGACCCCACATGATCGCCATCTTGAATTTTCTCATCAACCTCTGCTCGATTGGTTATGCAAATAGGCTCAAAATGACCCCAATATGGTCAACTATAGAGTCAGGGAGTTTCAGCTCTCCATTTTTTGTCGTTCCTGTGATAGTGCAAAAAGTTTGGTCGGAAGACCATTTGCTCCCCTCCGCCCCCCCCGCCGTCATTTCAACCGAAGAGCTTCCGGGCGTATGGCTAGATTCTTGACGTCGTGTAACTCGTCACGATTATGCTCCACCAACGCAGATTAGAAATTGGGCATATGGACATATTTTATATATGGCCTCAAATATTATTGCGTCACATGTATACTGTTGCACATGAGCTATTATAGCATATAGATATTTGGTGTTTAGAATTTATTTAGCTCGAAAATCTAATTGTAATATTCTGTTATGATAACAGATTCTACACTGCCCTCATCCTGGAAAGTAGCCTCAGGATTTTTTTTGAAGACGTAGAAAACAAGGATTGTTTTACGAGATAGCCAGTGCTGAATCGCCGATGGGGTCCTGTTTATGAAATAATCAGCGGATACAATATTCAAACAAGAGCAAAATATATATCCTCGTACATTTAGGCGTGCACTGGGCTATATTATACCAACTATTATATTTGTCTTGCAAAATAATTGAAATTGGTATCTACAATTGCACATAATTCCACACAAACGGCTAGTGAGATCGCCATATAGCCGGTTTTGACCGTGGAACCTGTAGAGGTAAATTTCCATGAAAACCGTGAACACGAATTCCGTCATGGAATATTGCTATATCATACTTTACAGGAAGAAATATCTGTCTTTTGATTTTTTCCATGTATGTATGCATCAGGCAACAGCGATATATGAACCAATTTGCAGTCTACGAACTTTACACCTTCGGTATCCTATGACACAGAGGAATAATATATACATATCTTGGCGAGCTACAATGGAAGCGTGGCTGGGGTGAACGTCATCGCAGGGATCGCTTTTGGTTCTCGTGATGTGTTTGGAGATATACAGTCAGTATGTAATACATGTAATATTGATAAAGCTGAAATGCATTTTGTAATGCCTTGCAAAAAAATTGCAGATAGTCAATATGTACTATTTCAGTATGTGGTAAGTGAATATCCGGGTTCATTGAATTAACAACTGCTGATAAGTTCATTTTCATAATGTCATGCCGTGATAGTCCAACAATAATTAATACAGTGTGTTCAACACTCCTGAAAAGGTACCGAAATGAGAGCGAGTCACTGTTCTCTACCGAAGCTACATTCACGTTTCCATGTATATAGATAGCATGTGCTTCTGTTTTGCATTTCGGTATTTTACTGTTCTACTGATTTTATTTGCTCTTGTACTCTGTCATATCTGGTGTTCATACAATAAAATCTTGAATCTTGAATCAGAGGGATCATTTTTGATTCTGGAAATATTCTGTCAGTATATTTGTCAGTGGGGTCATATGAATTCTTGTCTGTACTTCGGCATCGTTTTCCACACCCTTTTGATGCTGCGGTTAATGGTATGATGATCGTATGATAACTGAAAAGTTAAAGCGAGGTAATACTATGCCGAGGGTATGATGATAAGGTAGTAAGACATACAAGGTATGGTGAAGCTTTGTATCGTTGAAATTGGTCGACGATAGTGTTATGATGTTATGATGACGACGAGATGACATAATGATGCGGTGTAACGGTAAGAGGACACGCTTGTGCGATATAATGATACGATGATAGAAAGATGACATAATGATGCGGTGTAACGGTAAGAGGACACGCTTGTGCGATATAATGATACGATGATAGAAAGATGACATAATGATGTGGTGTAACGGTAAGAGGACACGCTTGTGCGATATAATGATACGATGATAGAAAGATGACATAATGATGCGGTGTAACGGTAAGAGGACACGCTTGTGCGATATAATGATACGATGATAGAAAGATGACATAATGATGCGGTGTAACGGTAAGAGGACACGCTTGTGCGATATAATGATACGATGATAGAAAGATGACATAATGATGCGGTGTAACGGTAAGAGGACACGCTTGTGCGATATAATGATACGATGATAGAAAGATGCATAATGATGCGGTGTAACGGTAAGAGGACACGCTTGTGCGATATAATGATACGATGATAGAAAGATGGCATAATGATGCGGTGTAACGGTAAGAGGACACGCTTGTGCGATATAATGATACGATGATAGAAAGATGACATAATGATGCGGTGTAACGGTAAGAGGACACGCTTGTGCGATATAATGATACGATGATAGAAAGATGACATAATGATGCGGTGTAACGGTAAGAGGACACGCTTGTGCGATATAATGATACGATGATAGAAAGATGACATAATGATGGGTGTAACGGTAAGAGGACACGCTTGTGCGATATAATGATACGATGATAGAAAGATGACATAATGATGCGGTGTAACGGTAAGAGGACACGCTTGTGCGATATAATGATACGATGATAGAAAGATGACATAATGATGCGGTGTAACGGTAAGAGGACACGCTTGTGCGATATAATGATACGATGATAGAAAGATGACATAATGATGCGGTGTAACGGTAAGAGGACACGCTTGTGCGATATAATGATACGATGATAGAAAGATGGCATAATGATGCGGTGTAACGGTAAGAGGACACGCTTGTGCGATATAATGATACGATGATAGAAAGATGACATAATGATGCGGTGTAACGGTAAGAGGACACGCTTGTGCGATATAATGATACGATGATAGAAAGATGACATAATGATGCGGTGTAACGGTAAGAGGACACGCTTGTGCGATATAATGATACGATGATAGAAAGATGGCATAATGATGCGGTGTAACGGTAAGAGGACACGCTTGTGCGATATAATGATACGATGATAGAAAGATGACATAATGATGTGGTGTAACGGTAAGAGGACACGCTTGTGCGATATAATGATACGATGATAGAAAGATGACATAATGATGCGGTGTAACGGTAAGAGGACACGCTTGTGCGATATAATGATACGATGATAGAAAGATGGCATAATGATGCGGTGTAACGGTAAGAGGACACGCTTGTGCGATATAATGATACGATGATAGAAAGATGACATAATGATGTGGTGTAACGGTAAGAGGACACGCTTGTGCGATATAATGATACGATGATAGAAAGATGGCATAATGATGCGGTGTAACGGTAAGAGGACACGCTTGTGCGATATAATGATACGATGATAGAAAGATGACATAATGATGTGGTGTAACGGTAAGAGGACACGCTTGTGCGATATAATGATACGATGATAGAAAGATGGCATAATGATGCGGTGTAACGGTAAGAGGACACGCTTGTGCGATATAATGATACGATGATAGAAAGATGACATAATGATGTGGTGTAACGGTAAGAGGACACGCTTGTGCGATATAATGATACGATGATAGAAAGATGCATAATGATGCGGTGTAACGGTAAGAGGACACGCTTGTGCGATATAATGATACGATGATAGAAAGATGACATAAAGATGTGGTGTAACGGTAAGAGGACACGCTTGTGCGATATAATGATACGATGATAGAAAGATGACATAATGATGTGGTGTAACGGTAAGAGGACACGCTTGTGCGATATAATGATACGATGATAGAAAGATGGCATAATGATGCGGTGTAACGGTAAGAGGACACGCTTGTGCGATATAATGATACGATGATAGAAAGATGACATAATGATGTGGTGTAACGGTAAGAGGACACGCTTGTGCGATATAATGATACGATGCTAGAAAGATGACATAATGATGCGGTGTAACGGTAAGAGGACACGCTTGTGCGATATAATGATAGAAAGATGACATAATGATGTGGTGTAACGGTAAGAGGACACGCTTGTGCGATATAATGATACGATGATAGAAAGATGACATAATGATGCGGTGTAACGGTAAGAGGACACGCTTGTGCGATATAATGATACGATAATAGAAAGAATGCATAATGATGCGGTGTAACGGTAAGAGGACACGCTTGTACAATTGCACATAATTCCACACAAACGGCTAGTGAGATCGCCATATAGCCGGTTTTGACCGTGGAACCTGTAGAGATAAATTTCCATGAAAACCGTGAACACGAATTCCGTCATGGAATATTGCTATATCATACTTTACAGGAAGAAATATCTGTCTTTTGATTTTTCCCATGTATGTATGCATCAGGCAACAGCGATATATGAACCAATTTGCAGTCTACGAACTTTACACCTTCGGTATCCTATGACACAGAGGAATAATATATACATATCTTGGCCAGCTACAATGGAAGCGTGGCTGGGGTGAACGTCATCGCAGGGATCGCTTTTGGTTCTCGTGATGTGTTTGGAGATATACAGTCAGTATGTAATACATGTAATATTGATAAAGCTGAAATGCATTTTGTAATGCCTTGCAAAAAAATTGCAGATAGTCAATATGTACTATTTCAGTATGTGGTAAGTGAATATCCGGGTTCATTGAATTAACAACTGCTGATAAGTTCATTTTCATAATGTTGTCGTGCCGGGACAAGTAAGTATAACTTACCGGTCCTGGTTGTCAGGATAGCACCGACGTCTGGTGTTTACCCTCAGTAATCCAAAACCCAAGAACCTCAAACACAGCCAAGCCAACTCTTATATAGTACATATATGCTCGATCCCGGGCTCTATAGTATAGTCACAGGCCGTACAAGCCAAAACCGGTTGACCTGGTTATTAGTTGTCCTTCATGACGAACTATGCGAAACCACTGAGCACTACACACTTCCCTGTTTTAAAAAAGGACGTTCTCGCAAAGTTTACATTAAAACTGACGAAGCCTTATAAAACACGGCAACACACCACACATAGTTAATCAACCAAGAAACGTTAAAGGAACAAATATGGTTAAGATCTGCAGTGGAGACCAGACCAAACAGGATACAATTTGATAGTGCCAAAAGGGCGATATTCCGGTGTTTCGGTTGACAAACCTACCATTTCGCACGTTAACCCTACGCCTAACATAGATAGACGCCACAAACACAATAGAACTAGAAGGTTAGCGGACACAGGGGGTTATTCTTCTGTCCCAGTGGCTACTCTGGGCTCCGGGCAGACACAGAATCGCCAATATTAGTAGAAAGCGGGTTCACAAAGCTAAAAAATACTAAAATCCCAGCATAAGGCTAGATTACCCACTGAATATTTCGTGCGGATAGGCTTTGAACCAGAATATCTGAAGAATAGTTTCCCGGACACACCAAAGGTAGCGAGTTTCCAAATCAAAGGAATGGTCTCTTTACAGTTTGCGGACATGTGGTAATCATTCCGAAATAAGAGCGAGTAAAACAAGTCAATTGAAACATGAAAGTTAAAATACATGTACTAATCCCGCTCAACCGTAGACCGCGCCAGGTCAAGTTATCACCTGCCACACACTTCTAAACTGTGGCACGTGTTTTACAGGGTGAAACAATCATCGACTCTGCAATATCAATTTGGTGCAGCTCTACATGTAGGATAAGCAATAAAAACAAATTGCTTGCTAGTAAAACCAATTAATAAATAGAAATCAGTCAACAGAATTAAGATACGAATTATTTACATCCGGCACGATTAAGGGATATGTGTTCCAGCTTTGTCAACATAACATTAGGCCTACTCTGCACTACATCTCCAAATACAGAACAGGAGATTTTGACCTGTGGGGCCAAAAGTCAGACCGCCCGAGGAGTCACAGGGCACACACAGGAAATACACAGGTGTAAATAAGCCGAAAAGTAGTGCCTTAAACTACCTAAATTTTGAACTGGAATGCTACCATTCCAACTTGCAACACCATTCTGCATTGCTATAAATGTACGACTATGAGGTTATGTCGTCAACCATACCACGACAAACACCATAATCCTCCGCCACACAAGAGACATGAACCCACATATCCTCATGTCATGGCATCATAAAATCACGAGTCCACCTATCCACCAGGGAAGGTACACTACTATAAAATGTACACATTTGCACTTAAAACAGCCTACTTTTCCAAGATTTTGAAAAGTGCGCTACAAGTTTATGATGCCACGCATACCCATAGACCATCCTCTTTATCAGAGAGATGTGCTACCTTTTCCGTAAGGGAATGATTCATAATATTACACTCCCTTCCCTCAAGAAATACTGAAGGACCAAATTAAAAATCCAGAGCTATTCTCCGCCCTGTCCGATCACAAATATGAAATACACCCTAACCATGAATGCCAACTGGGTGGAGCTAATCCCCGCCCCGTCAGACTATAAATACGAAATAAATCCTACCATAACTAGGTGGGGGCAAAGCTATTACCCGCCCCCAAAACAAAACTAAAAAATAGATCCCGGAAACGGTTGAGCTATCACCCTCCGTTACCGGAATACTAGCTATTAATTTACGAATTCCCTAAATAGTACCTCACTCCTTTTCATATTCCTATCACAATCCCTAACAATTTAAGATATTGTATTTATAATCCCTAAAACCCTTTTCTACTTTTTTTCGGATGTATACACCCTAAAAAACCAACACTAAAATCACAACATTTTTTTTGTATTTATAAACCCTAAAACCAACAATACAATCAAATCATCCGGTCAGCCAAATTAACCACAGACATCTGTCCGGTCATTTTTCATATGAATATCTACACTAGCAAATAAAGTCGAAACCGAGCTCTACGGGCCCAAGCGTATCTGCGGAAATTCAGCTTGTGCCGGAACACAAGGACATCTGAACATGCAGAAACGTTGGTTACCGGCGATGGACCAAACATTTTTTGAGGTCTCGGCGTGTCACGCCTAAAGTATGGTGGACTGGAATGCATCACATCCCTCACTTGTTCACTTGCCGAATCCATCTTAGCCGCCACGTGAACACTAAAATCCTCGAGAACAGAATGATTGGACGATGCATTTTGGCTCCATGGTTCACTTAAATCAGCCTGTTCCTTTACAACCGGAACTGAAATGTCAACATGATCTCTTAACCAGCCAACTTCAGTCCCGGAACTGGAAAGAGGAATTTGGTCAGAACTGAATACATTTTGTTCCACTGACCCACTTCCGGAATTAACATTCAAAACAAAATTATTCGAATTTTGGCCCTGTTTTTCAATACGGGTCGAGTTTTGGCCTCCACACTCAACCCCAACTAGTTTAAATTAGTTGTATTACCGACACCATCAGAGTGTACCCTGTTATCCGGCTCATTTGGGCTGTAGTAGTCTGGTCTGGTGGGACAGAATACATTTCCAGGAGAATTATTTCTAGGACTTTCGAGGAACCTAGATTGATTGGGGTAAACTAGCTGTTCTAGCCGTTCTAATTTAGCTAATAAAATTTCCTCAGTCACCCCTCCCCTTGAGATTAACTGCTGTTCAAGGAATTTATTACGTTCTTTTTCCCTGGCTAAATTTTCTTTTTCCCTGGCTAAATTTTGCGTAAGCATATCAATATGCTGTTTACGCTGAGCTAGTTCAATCCTTTGCATTTCATAATCCATTCTTGTCTCAATAGCATCAAGTCGTCTTACCAAATTTTCTTTTTCCCTGGCTAAATTTTGCGTAAGCACATCGATATGCCGTTTACGCGGAGCTATTTCAATCCTTTGCATTTGATAATCCATTCTTGTCTCAATAGCATCAAGCCTTCTTACCATACGCCATGCGTCCAAATCAGATGATGGAATATAAATCAAATGCAAACTCTCTAAATTCTGGAAGAATTGCAAATCCATAGCAGTTTCAAAACTAATCCTTTCCAATGTAAATTGTGATGGAGGAGTATGCCACCGCAAGTTCAATATTGCATCAATATGGTATTGATTCAATCCTTCAATGGTGCTCAACTCTTCCCTATTAGCCGTACATAAATTCACTGGAGCCATTGCCATACCAAGATAGAGACTCCAAGTGGAATATCAAAGGTCGAGTAAATTAAAGATTTAAATACGCCGACAAAATCTATATCGTTCCTATATGACCTAGAACCCGTTACACGAATCAAATCTTAATTACCTGATGCTATAATCCATGCAGACAATCAAGTGTAGGCTAAATGATGTAGAAAATGTATATTACGTCAGATGCATGTACGCAGTATGTAAATGGAGACAGAACAGTCTGCAAAGTCGGAAATGCAAAGATGTCAATGTACTGTAACAATGCACAATACCAAGACATTATACTTGCAAATCAGTATTGAATCCACGAATCAAAATATTTTCCCGTAGAGAGGACATTATTGGACCCTGAAAGTATTCCATCAACATGAAATATAATGAAATAGCTGTATCAACAAATGCCAAAAATGCTGGACTGTACTTGTCCTTGATAAGTTAATGTTAATACCAAAAATGTTGGACAGTGGTTGTCCTTGGCGAGTTCATACTGGCGAACGCGAAAATACAATCCAAAAGAAGTAAAATGGAACCAAGGAAGGAAAACCATGTACATCCAATGAAACAGCTTGGTTTGTTGTAAGCTGTAGTTGGACGAAGAAAACAAAACAGAACAATGTAATTTGAATGTCCAGCCAAGGCGTGACCTAAATTGACTGAATGGCTTAATGGACAGCGGTCAACCGAGTGTATACCCAGTACCGTGAAATGTGTTCTGGTCTCAAATAACGCGACACGAAATAAACATGAATGTAGATTACAAAAGCTACACATAAATCACGTTCAGCTTACCTGGGTTGTATATAGAATATGGCAAACAATTTGGAATTTACAGGCAGAAAATCAAAAAGTTTCCAGAAGTAGAGAATATAATTTCAACAGAAAATCAATAAAATTTCACTAGCAGAATTGCATTTATTTTAACAAACTATCACATTTATTCCCAAACAACGCTAACCTAACTTTTTTGATGACCGGCCAAAATTACACGAAGCCTATGATGAACCCGTGCAGGAATACCACGTGTCAGTTTGCAGATCAAAAGACATGCAATTAATTTTGAAAAATACGAAATTCCCGGCAAAATGTCGAGAAACTATGCCATCAAAAGCTTACAATCTAACATCCAAATAAACAACGAAAAATCACGCTGCGTAACCTGTAAGCCCACAGAGTGAATCGCACGGGGACGCCGCTGAGAGAAACACGTGCCTGTCAGTCTTTCTCCCCGGGCGAACAAAATGCACGGATCTGAATAATTCTCCGCAAATTTACAGAACCAAATCCTCCTCCACTTACATGAACAGTTGGAAAAGGGCTCTATCAACTGTCGCTCAACATGAGAAGGAATGATTCATAGATTCAAACATAATATAGCATGGAATATAATCGACAAAATCTATTAACCAGCCGATCACATTCCGTAGGCAAAACAATGCTTTACAAAATCTGTTAACCGGCAAAGCATTTACATATTCTGCTAGTGTTTTACAGAGTCTATTAACCCGCAAAACACTCGCGGAGTCCTACGAATAAATATCCATTCATGCTATACCACGAAACAGACTGCACCGAATCATCACAAGCAAATACATCTGCACGGGAGACGATCACAGTGAAACACCACGTGAAGATATAATTTTGAATTTTTTAAAACGATAAATTTCCCGACAAATAGTCGGAAAAGGGGTATCTTGGGTTGTTGGATAATTTTCGCCGCTATCGCCCGGCAAAGTCTGTTAACCTGTCGAGCGATATAAACGCAAAAACAATGGAGGATAAATTATTTCACCGTCGAACCCACCATCTCTCACCGACACGTGAAAAATGGCGTAAATTTCGACGGTGATTATTTCATCACGAAACAACAGGCCCCCGAATTTCTTCAAGACACCAATGTCGTGCCGGGACAAGTAAGTATAACTTACCGGTCCTGGTTGTCAGGATAGCACCGACGTCTGGTGTTTACCCTCAGTAATCCAAAACCCAAGAACCTCAAACACAGCCAAGCCAACTCTTATATAGTACATATATGCTCGATCCCGGGCTCTATAGTATAGTCACAGGCCGTACAAGCCAAAACCGGTTGACCTGGTTATTAGTTGTCCTTCATGACGAACTATGCGAAACCACTGAGCACTACAATGTCATGCCGTGATAGTCCAACAATAATTAATACAGTGTGTTCAACACTCCTGAAAAGGTACCGAAATGAGAGCGAGTCACTGTTCTCTACCGAAGCTACATTCACGTTTCCATGTATATAGATAACATGTGCTTCTGTTTTGCATTTCGGTATTTTACTGTTCTACTGATTTTATTTGCTCTTGTACTCTGTCATATCTGGTGTTCATACAATAAAATCTTGAATCTTGAATCAGAGGGATCATTTTTGATTCTGGAAATATTCTGTCAGTATATTTGTCAGTGGGGTCATATGAATTCTTGTCTGTACTTCGGCATCGTTTTCCACACCCTTTTGATGCTGCGGTTAATGGTATGATGATCGTATGATAACTGAAAGAAGACATAAAGGTGATAGAAAGAAGACATAATGATGTGGTGTAACGGTAAGAGGACACGCTTGTGCGATATAATGATACGATGATAGAAAGATGACATAATGATGTGGTGTAACGGTAAGAGGACACGCTTGTGCGATATAATGATACGATGATAGAAAGATTGCATAATGATGCGGTGTAACGGTAAGAGGACACGCTTGTGCGATATAATGATACGATGATAGAAAGATGACATAATGATGCGGTGTAACGGTAAGAGGGCACGCTTGTGCGATATAATGATACGATGATAGAAAGATGGCATAATGATGCGGTGTAACGGTAAGAGGACACGCTTGTGCGATATAATGATACGATGATAGAAAGATTGCATAATGATGCGGTGTAACGGTAAGAGGACACGCTTGTGCGATATAATGATACGATGATAGAAAGATGACATAATGATGCGGTGTAACGGTAAGAGGACAGGCTTGTGCGATATAATGATACGATGATAGAAAGAATGATGCATAATGATGCGGTGTAACGGTAAGAGGGACACGCTTGTGCGATATAATGATACGATGATAGAAAGATTGCATAATGATGCGGTGTAACGGTAAGAGGACACGCTTGTGCGATATAATGATACGATGATAGAAAGATGACATAATGATGCGGTGTAACGGTAAGAGGACACGCTTGTGCGATATAATGATACGATGATAGAAAGATGACATAATGATGCGGTGTAACGGTAAGAGGACACGCTTGTGCGATATAATGATACGATGATAGAAAGATGACATAATGATGCGGTGTAACGATAAGAGGACACGCTTGTGCGATATAATGATACGATAATAGAAAGAAGGCATAATGATGCGGTGTAACGGTAAGAGGACACGCTTGTGTGATATAATGATACGATAATAGAAAGAAGGCATAATGATGTGGTGTAACGGTGAGAGGACACGCTTGTGCGATATAATGATACGATGATAGAAAGAAGACATAATGATGTGGTGTAACGGTAAGAGGACACGCTTGTGCGATATAATGATACGATGATAGAAAGATGACACAATGATGTGGTGTAACGGTAAGAGGACACGCTTGTGCGATATAATGATACGATGATAGAAAGATGACATAATGATGTGGTGTAACGGTAAGAGGACACGCTTGTGCGATATAATGATACGATGATAGAAAGATGACATAATGATGTGGTGTAACGGTAAGAGGACACGCTTGTGCGATATAATGATACGATGATAGAAAGATGACATAATGATGTGGTGTAACGGTAAGAGGACACGCTTGTGCGATATAATGATACGATGATAGAAAGATGCATAATGATGTGGTGTAACGGTAAGAGGACACGCTTGTGCGATATAATGATACGATGATAAAAAGATGGCATAATGATGCGGTGTAACGGTAAGAGGACACGCTTGTGCGATATAATGATACGATGATAGAAAGATGACATAATGATGCGGTGTAACGGTAAGAGGACACGCTTGTGCTACGATGACGATGATAGATGATGACATAATGATGTGGTGTAACGGTAAGAGGACACGCTTGTGCGATATAATGATACGATGATAGAAAGATGACATAATGATGCGGTGTAACGGTAAGAGGACACGCTTGTGCGATATAATGATACGATGATAGAAAGATGACATAATGATGCGATGTAACGGTAAGAGGACACGCTTGTGCGATATAATGATACGATGATAGAAAGATGGCATAATGATGCGGTGTAACGGTAAGAGGACACGCTTGTGCGATATAATGATACGATGATAGAAAGATTGCATAATGATGCGGTGTAACGGTAAGAGGACACGCTTGTGCGATATAATGATACGATGATAGAAAGATGACATAATGATGCGGTGTAACGGTAAGAGGACAGGCTTGTGCGATATAATGATACGATGATAGAAAGATGGCATAATGATGCGGTGTAACGGTAAGAGGGCACGCTTGTGCGATATAATGATACGATGATAGAAAGATTGCATAATGATGCGGTGTAACGGTAAGAGGACACGCTTGTGCGATATAATGATACGATGATAGAAAGATTGCATAATGATGCGGTGTAACGGTAAGAGGACACGCTTGTGCGATATAATGATACGATGATAGAAAGATGACATAATGATGCGGTGTAACGGTAAGAGGACACGCTTGTGCGATATAATGATACGATGATAGAAAGATGACATAATGATGCGGTGTAACGGTAAGAGGACACGCTTGTGCGATATAATGATACGATGATAGAAAGATGACATAATGATGCGGTGTAACGATAAGAGGACACGCTTGTGCGATATAATGATACGATAATAGAAAGAAGGCATAATGATGCGGTGTAACGGTGAGAGGACACGCTTGTGCGATATAATGATACGATAATAGAAAGAAGGCATAATGATGTGGTGTAACGGTGAGAGGACACGCTTGTGCGATATAATGATACGATGATAGAAAGAAGACATAATGATGTGGTGTAACGGTAAGAGGACACGCTTGTGCGATATAATGATACGATGATAGAAAGATGACATAATGATGTGGTGTAACGGTAAGAGGACACGCTTGTGCGATATAATGATACGATGATAGAAAGATGACATAATGATGTGGTGTAACGGTAAGAGGACACGCTTGTGCGATATAATGATACGATGATAGAAAGATGACATAATGATGTGGTGTAACGGTAAGAGGACACGCTTGTGCGATATAATGATACGATGATAGAAAGATGGCATAATGATGCGGTGTAACGGTAAGAGGACACGCTTGTGCGATATAATGATACGATGATAGAAAGATGGCATAATGATGCGGTGTAACGGTAAGAGGACACGCTTGTGCGATATAATGATACGATGATAGAAAGATGACATAATGATGTGGTGTAACGGTAAGAGGACACGCTTGTGCGATATAATGATACGATGATAGAAAGATGGCATAATGATGCGGTGTAACGGTAAGAGGACACGCTTGTGCGATATAATGATACGATGATAGAAAGATGACATAATGATGTGGTGTAACGGTAAGAGGACACGCTTGTGCGATATAATGATACGATGATAGAAAGATGACATAATGATGCGGTGTAACGGTAAGAGGACACGCTTGTGCGATATAATGATACGATGATAGAAAGATGGCATAATGATGCGGTGTAACGGTAAGAGGACACGCTTGTGCGATATAATGATACGATTGCATAATGATGCGGTGTAACGATGATAGAAAGATTGCATAATGATGCGGTGTAACGGTAAGAGGACACGCTTGTGCGATATAATGATACGATGATAGAAAGATGGCATAATGATGCGGTGTAACGGTAAGAGGACACGCTTGTGCGATATAATGATACGATGATAGAAAGATGACATAATGATGCGGTGTAACGGTAAGAGGACACGCTTGTGCGATATAATGATACGATGATAGAAAGATGACATAATGATGCGGTGTAACGATAAGAGGACACGCTTGTGCGATATAATGATACGATAATAGAAAGAAGGCATAATGATGCGGTGTAACGGTAAGAGGACACGCTTGTGCGATATAATGATACGATGATAGAAAGAAGGCATAATGATGCGGTGTAACGATGAGAGGACACGCTTGTGCGATATAATGATACGATGATAGAAAGAAGACATAATGATGCGGTGTAACGGTAAGAGGACACGCTTGTGCGATATAATGATACGATGATAGAAAGATGACACAATGATGTGGTGTAACGGTAAGAGGACACGCTTGTGCGATATAATGATACGATGATAGAAAGATGACATAATGATGTGGTGTAACGGTAAGAGGACACGCTTGTGCGATATAATGATACGATGATAGAAAGATGGCATAATGATGCGGTGTAACGGTAAGAGGACACGCTTGTGCGATATAATGATACGATGATAGAAAGATGGCATAATGATGCGGTGTAACGGTAAGAGGACACGCTTGTGCAATATAATGATACGATGATAGAAAGATGGCATAATGATGCGGTGTAACGGTAAGAGGACACGCTTGTGCGATATAATGATACGATGATAGAAAGATGACATAATGATGCGGTGTAACGGTAAGAGGACACGCTTGTGCGATATAATGATACGATGATAGAAAGATGACATAATGATGCGGTGTAACGGTAAGAGGACACGCTTGTGCGATATAATGATACGATGATAGAAAGATGCATAATGATGCGGTGTAACGGTAAGAGGACACGCTTGTGCGATATAATGATACGATGATAGAAAGATGACATAATGATGCGGTGTAACGGTAAGAGGACACGCTTGTGCGATATAATGATACGATGATAGAAAGATGGCATAATGATGCGGTGTAACGGTAAGAGGACACGCTTGTGCGATATAATGATACGATGATAGAAAGATTGCATAATGATGCGGTGTAACGGTAAGAGGACACGCTTGTGCGATATAATGATACGATGATAGAAAGATGACATAATGATGCGGTGTAACGGTAAGAGGACAGGCTTGTGCGATATAATGATACGATGATAGAAAGATGGCATAATGATGCGGTGTAACGGTAAGAGGGCACGCTTGTGCGATATAATGATACGATGATAGAAAGATTGCATAATGATGCGGTGTAACGGTAAGAGGACACGCTTGTGCGATATAATGATACGATGATAGAAAGATTGCATAATGATGCGGTGTAACGGTAAGAGGACACGCTTGTGCGATATAATGATACGATGATAGAAAGATGGCATAATGATGCGGTGTAACGGTAAGAGGACACGCTTGTGCGATATAATGATACGATGATAGAAAGATGACATAATGATGCGGTGTAACGGTAAGAGGACACGCTTGTGCGATATAATGATACGATGATAGAAAGATGACATAATGATGCGGTGTAACGATAAGAGGACACGCTTGTGCGATATAATGATACGATAATAGAAAGAAGGCATAATGATGCGGTGTAACGGTAAGAGGACACGCTTGTGCGATATAATGATACGATAATAGAAAGAAGGCATAATGATGTGGTGTAACGGTGAGAGGACACGCTTGTGCGATATAATGATACGATGATAGAAAGAAGACATAATGATGTGGTGTAACGGTAAGAGGACACGCTTGTGCGATATAATGATACGATGATAGAAAGATGACATAATGATGTGGTGTAACGGTAAGAGGACACGCTTGTGCGATATAATGATACGATGATAGAAAGATGACATAATGATGTGGTGTAACGGTAAGAGGACACGCTTGTGCGATATAATGATACGATGATAGAAAGATGACATAATGATGTGGTGTAACGGTAAGAGGACACGCTTGTGCGATATAATGATACGATGATAGAAAGATGGCATAATGATGCGGTGTAACGGTAAGAGGACACGCTTGTGCGATATAATGATACGATGATAGAAAGATTGCATAATGATGCGGTGTAACGGTAAGAGGACACGCTTGTGCAATATAATGATACGATGATAGAAAGATGGCATAATGATGCGGTGTAACGGTAAGAGGACACGCTTGTGCAATATAATGATACGATGATAGAAAGATGACATAATGATGCGGTGTAACGGTAAGAGGACACGCTTGTGCGATATAATGATACGATGATAGAAAGATGACATAATGATGCGGTGTAACGGTAAGAGGACACGCTTGTGCGATATAATGATACGATGATAGAAAGATGACATAATGATGTGGTGTAACGGTAAGAGGACACGCTTGTGCGATATAATGATACGATGATAGAAAGATGACATAATGATGTGATGTAACGGTAAGAGGACACGCTTGTGCGATATAATGATACGATGATAGAAAGATGGCATAATGATGCGGTGTAACGGTAAGAGGACACGCTTGTGCGATATAATGATACGATGATAGAAAGATTGCATAATGATGCGGTGTAACGGTAAGAGGACACGCTTGTACAATATAATGATACGATGATAGAAAGATGGCATAATGATGCGGTGTAACGGTAAGAGGACACGCTTGTGCAATATAATGATACGATGATAGAAAGATGACATAATGATGCGGTGTAATGGTAAGAGGACACGCTTGTGCGATATAATGATACGATGATAGAAAGATGACATAATGATGCGGTGTAACGGTAAGAGGACACGCTTGTGCGATATAATGATACGATGATAGAAAGATGACATAATGATGCGGTGTAACGGTAAGAGGACACGCTTGTGCGATATAATGATACGATGATAGAAAGATGACATAATGATGCGGTGTAACGGTAAGAGGACACGCTTGTGCGATATAATGATACGATGATAGAAAGATGACATAATGATGCGGTGTAACGGTAAGAGGGCACGCTTGTGCGATATAATGATACGATGATAGAAAGATGGCATAATGATGCGGTGTAACGGTAAGAGGACACGCTTGTGCGATATAATGATACGATGATAGGAAGATGGCACAATTATGTGACATTCTGGTGAAAGGGCAGTGCTCAACGCTATTTATAAATATCTTGAAACCAGTCATTTAATTTCCTAGGCCCAGTCGGGATTCAGGAAAGAGCATTCTACTCCGACAGCGTTATCTTGTTGTGTATAAATACTTCTTGGAAAACCTCGAAAAAGTGAAATTGTTTGTAACTATTAGGATTAATCTACGTTTATTGTGGAAATATATATGAGGAGCCAATATATATGAGGAGTCAATATATATGAGGAGCCAATGCGTGACCATCGGTATCACTGATTCCAAGATAGAAAGATTACGCAGTTGTGCGATATTATGGTGAAAGGGAAGTACACAACGCTATTCGTGATCTTAAACCAATTATTTAATTTCCAACACCCAGCTGGGTTTGTGAAAGACCATTCTAATGCGACAGCTTTAACTGAAGTATACAAAGACTTCTTGGAAAACTTCAACAAAGTGAAATTCACTGCAACGATTATGGTGAACCTACGTACGGCGTTTGATACCTTCTAACGCCATTTGGTATTGTGGGAAAGGTTCGTGATTTGTATTCATCCTCTCTCTATCAGAACCCAATGTTTGTCCCTGAGTCTCTCTCCACAGTTCGTACAAGTAGGGGAGATTGGGGTACACTGGGACATTTTTCCCCTTTATGCCAAAATCTCTGAACATTACTATTGTCCTGTAGTGTAGCCTTCTATACTCTCGTTATAACTTATATTTAGTATGATATAGTCACACAAAAAAATCTGAAATATCTGTTATAACTTCCTCCAGAATTATGTTTTAAAAACGTAAAAAACGATGTGTCTCAGTTTGCCCCACTATGGAGTACTCTGGGACACACATTGCGGTGCGATGGGACAATAATCAGAATACTCTTTAAAAGAAGTATATACAAATAAGTTTCATGGGAGTTTAGAAGATTCAACAGCAATGGTTACCTTAGTTGCTATTTTAGACCCCTGCTTTACGTAAAATATTTCACAGGGGCCGAATTTGAGGGAAAACATATTTTGTGTGATTCTCATCCCAACGAAAGCATTTGACTTTGAAAGTGTTTGTAGAACACATCAAATCTGATAGGATTAGAAATTACTACCATCTGGAAACAAAATAATACAATTTGATGGCATTATAGGATGAAAGGAAATTTCACCATTTGATTATTATTGTCCCAGTGTGCCCCACCAAAAGTGTCCCAGTCTGCCCTAGGTGTACGATGTATTCATTTTTATGAAAAAAAACCCTAACACATGCAGCTGGGATACTAAATCCATATAATTAAGTTGTACCTCTGTCCATCCTCTCTGGGTAGTAACAAAACAGCAATAAAGTACCGCTGAAAACTTATCATAACAAACTCAGTCCTAAAAATTTACTTGGGCTGCTCAAAAACAATTTGTGTGCCCCTATTATTTTTTTTACCAATTATGGTTTTTACCTGTTATCAATATAGGTGGTGTATTGGGGTGATAGCTTTCTGCTGATAATAATGTAATGTTCTTCCAGTTCTTAATATAGGAGCTAGACGGCTTGTCCAACTGTACCCCATCTCCCACTGTACACCAATCTCCCCTACATAAGTTGCTAATGTTTACAATCGAGTCCCACTTCCAATGTTGCGCGCGAAAAACGAAGACAGAAAGCTCTTCGTAGGAAGGGGAACAACTCGATTAACATGCAAATTTCCATGCAATGGTCTAAGACGGTTCACACTTTAGTCGTGATTTAGCGTCATATATCGGAAGAAATGTGTGGATGCGATACATTTGTCACGGCACTTATATTCATGCCTTTTTCATAATATTCTGATGACAAATTCTCAGTAAATTGACATTTTAGCAGTTTTCAAACGTAGGCCTTTGGACTCGTGGAGACGGCCTACCCCGCGAAAATATGACGGGAATACGCCGGAGATGGTAACCAACAGTTGATAACTCTTGTCAGTATCTCTCCGATATTTGATTATGTTTAGTTATCATTAAATATATAGTTTGCTGCACATTTGTCTTACTTCACGGCGAGATGTTTAGATAAAAAGATGGTGTGGATTCGACGGGGATTTTCCGCGATACGACGACACTTATAGGTTATAATAACTTCCATTGAAAACGCCGCTATAAATTAAAAATCTAAATAAATAGTTTTCATCTCGAGCATTATAGGATCATGAAAATATAAACATTTCTGTATCTTCTTCAATGTCTACATTCCCATTTGCCAGGCTATCGTTCGGTATGATGTTGTTCGCACAATCCGCCGTATAAAGACGGGAGTTGAAAGTTTTATCTACTCAGATACGGATCTGCTTGTCGCATGAAGGACGAACACACTGTTCTCGTGAAGGACGAACACACTGTTCTCGTGAAGGACGAACACACTGTTCTCGTGAAGGACGAACACACTGTTCTCGTGAAGGACGAACACACTGTTCTCGTGAAGGACGAACACACTGTTCTCGTGAAGGACGAACACACTGGTCTCGCCAGCGGGTGCCCTCGCTGATGCTCGATTAAATAGGTGGATTTTTTAATGTCAATAGAAAGCAAAAAATTTCGTCGCCCCGATAAATGAATATGATGGTCCGTTGGCATCTACGGTGCAGTGCTGCGATTATGGCTGGATGATACAACAGTGTAAAGTATTGGGAAAATTATGAATCATAGCACACCGGTGCGATACGGTTAAACCCAAGATGAGAAAACAGTCGAATGTTCTGGGTTAATTGTGCTGCGAAGACACAACGCATCGATGTTACTGTGAGATGTTACTGTGAGATGCCATCGTACAAAATCAATGAATGAATCGATGATATCATGGTAAAATGCAAACGTTTGATGACTCCACCGTAGCATTGCATCAATCCTTCGTTGGCTATAGGAAATACTAGTTCTGCAACCAGTGCACCCTATGGGCACATCAATGAATTATCAGTATGCGAAATACATGGGTGCTACTATGTCGCGCATATTGCCATCATCCAATTCTAACCATCACACAAAATATGATGTAGTGCTATCAAACTCTTGATCTGGTCGCCGTGGCCAAATTAATAAGATTTTACTGCATGGCAATAACCATCTGCCATAGATTTAACTAGACAGAATATCAACTTCACAGCAGATACCGCATTCATTGCAGCTCACAAAAATAGCTCATTAATATAGCATGTCACTGAAACTTGATTTAAATAGTATTTTATTTACATTCACAATTAGTGGGGAGCACATTAAGGCAAGCTTATTATTGTGTCTCGCACATACAGCAAAAAGTACAAGAATGAATTTAGTTTAACAGTATAACATACATTATGATCGGCTCGGAGAGGTAAGTATTGGAAAAAAGGTGAAAGTAATAATAAAGGAAAAAAAGAAAGAAAAAAAAATTAATCTAAATAAGCAAATAGTAATAATAATCATAAAAAAGTACATACATATATCTGTATTACGAAGAGACTCGGGGTGTCACTGGATAGTTTGACTTCTCCGTCGGGTCGACTATCGTGAATCACAATATATATCATTTAAACAAGTTCGCGGATCCAAAATATATTTTGTTCAGATTTGTCCTAATCAAAACGTTTACTTTCTGTGATGTGATGAAAGAAGAAATGGTCCACTGTTTCGTCAGGATACCCACAGTTACATTTTGTAGTATCTGAAAGAAAATTATTAAATAAATCTCTTCAGATTGCTACATCCATTCCGGAGACGACACAGTTGAATATTCTCTTTCCTATGACATACATAATACCATGGCGGTGGAGTGGAAATTTTATGCATATTCTGTAATTTTCGTTCGAGCGCAGAAATTGTAGGTGAGCTAGTAACCGGTTCAGGGAGAGCATTCCATTCACGGAGTGTGGTCGGAAAAAAAAAGATCCTCGAAATAATTCTGTTCGACATCTATACGATGTGAACTGGTTTGCATTGCGCGTTTTATAAGGATTACGAACGAAAACGGGCGCGGGGAGGTGTTTCAACAAATGCAGATTCGTCATGCCATTGGCAATACGGTAGAACATCACGAGTCTGTGAATTTGGCGTCTTCGTACAAGTTGTTCATATCCTGCTTCAATATACAGCGTTTCTGAACTAACACTTCTGGTAACACCTGTTATGGTCCTGAGAGCGTCTTTTTGTATATTTTCTAATCTAATTATTTTGCTTTGGGGCAGATTATCCCAGACGATGTCAGCATATTCCAGACTTGGTCTTATGAAGCTCTTGTACATAATTTCAAGGGATTTCCGATCTAATATATATTTTAGGCCTTTGAAAATTGAAAGCTTGCTTTCGGCCTTAATTATGATATTTTCCACATGATCATGCCAATTGCCTTTGTTGTTGAATGTTATGCCAAGATGTTTGTGATTCAACGAATGATTTAACATTGAATTTTCAAACATAATCGGGAAAGCCGTGGGGAAATGTCGTAGGGAGACTAAAAGGGAAACTGTTTTAGTGGCATTAAAATCCACGAGCCATGTTTTCGCCCATTGGGAAATTATATTTAAATCCTGGTTGATAGACGTAATCTGGGCGTTAAGGTTGTCTGAAATTATGTATAGGCAGGTGTCATCAGCAAATAAACGGATGTTGTTTATAATATTGCTAGGCAGATCATTTATGAATAGCAAAAAGAGAAGAGGACCAAGGACAGAGCCTTGGGGCACTCCCGCGTGTAGACGTAATACTGTCGATTCTTTACCATGCAACACGACTCGCCGACAACGATTTCGCAAATAACTTTCAAACCATTTCAACAAACTACCAGATATACCGAATTGTTGTAATTTGCGAAGTAAATCACGATGCCAAACTCTGTCAAACGCTTTAGATATGTCGAAAAATAAGAATAAGACCTCTTTCTGTTCGTCTAAAGCTTTAGTTATATCGAAGTAAATATCAAGTAATTGAGTTACTGTTGAGTTGGAGGGAAGAAACCCCGACTGGTGAGGTGTTATATCGTGCCTAATGTAGTTATAAAGGTACTTAAATACAACTCTCTCCATAACCTTACTTAGGCAACTCAGTAACGATATTGGGCGATAGTTAGATGAAAGATGATGATCACCTTTTTTAAATATAGGAGTTACATTAGCTAATTTCCAGTCAGTTGGGAATGTTGAGGTTTTCAACGAATGGTTAAAAAAACGAGCAAAAATAGGCGATAATACATGCCGAGATTCATAAAGGCATTTTGGACTGATTTTGTCAGGCCCCAAGGCCTTTGAAGTGTCTAGATTAGAAAGTATATCTAAAACATCAGTAGTAGTCACAGAGAAACTGTTCAAAGTATTCTCGGTATACATAAACAAAGGAGGCAGTTGTGCGGTAGAGTCGTCAATATTTGTGATGCTAGAGAAATAAGAATTAAGTATTTCGGCCTTTTCGCTACATTCGTAGGCAAATGATCCATCAGGTCTACTAAGAGGAGGAATGTCGATTAAATTAGAATTACTTTCTTTAAGGAATGATTTACTCAACTTCCACCAGTCTTTTGAACCGTAATGACCAGCCTGTATGTTTTCAGCTCTTTTCAGTTTAGATTCGTCTTTCGCAGAGTTAACAAGTAGATTTACGTAATTTCTTTGCCTTTTGAAACTCAGAACATCAACTTCAAGTTTGGATTTTCTAGATTTTTTAAACAATTTATCTCGGATTCTCATTTCATGTCTGATTTTATTCGTCATCCAGGGTTTGTCATTAGGATTTATAGTATTTGTTAGGTAAATTTTTTCTGATGCAGCCGCCTGAGTGAGGTTAGCTGTGATGCGATGGCACCACGTGTCAACGTCATTTTCCTCTGACAAATCATCCCACTCGGCATTCGATAATAAATTTCTGAATTTGTCCCAGTCAGCTTTCTCGTAATTCCAAATTAGTCGCTTATATGTATTTTGTCTGGGGATTCGCAATTTTAGTAGAACAAAAGTTGGGGCATGATCACTGCAGAAAGGCACCAGAACACCACTGTCGTATACAAGTTGGAGCTTAATGCATAAAATTGGGTCAAGAAGAGAATTGGAAACTGGTCGAGTTGCTTCAGTTAATAATTGATTAAAGCCTAGAGAATGTATTATATCGCGCAAATAAAATTTTGAATCGTTTGGGGCATAAACTTGTTGTGAATCCCCAGGTAATCCCCCACTGACACCGACACTTGCCCGAGATTTGGGGGGGGGAGGGAGGGAGGAGAGTCGTTGACTCCTGCATAACAACATTAACAGTACGGTACCAAATAAAAAAACCCTGTATCTGTAGGCTAGTTTCTCGCAGGAGAGAAACGGTCAAGCTAGCTGACTTTGACGAGCTATTGTTCCTGCACGATGGTTATGTGGACACAAGTTCGTCAAGCAATTCTCTCTACTGTTAGATCCAGCACAAACCCGAGTTGATCCTTCGGCTTTTTACTCACCGGTAGGGGAGATTGGCGTACAGTGGGACATGGGGCACAGTGGGACAAGCCGTCTAGCACTTAGTTAAGAGCAAGAGGCACATAACATTACTGTCAGCAGAAAGCTATCACCCCCATACAACTTCTATATTGATTACAAGTAAAACCTATCATTGGTAAAAAATTAAGGACACAAAAACTGTTTTTGAGCAGTCCAAGTAAATTTTTAGGACTGAGGATGATAGTTCGTTATGAGAAGTTTTCAGCAGTACTTCATTGCTGTTTTATTACTACTGAGAGAGGATGGACAAAGGTACACTTTAATTATATCGATTTCGTATCTCAGCTGTATGTATTAGTTTTTTGTAATAAAAAGGAATATATCATGCATGTGGGGCAGAGTGGGACACTTTTGCAGGGGCACACTGGGACAATAATAATCAAATGGTGAAATTTCCTTTCATCCTAAAATCAGGGGCGTCGTTAGGGGGGGATCGTCAGGTGCGAACGAACCCCCCCCCTTGGACGCGCCAAAAAAAAACAGAAGAAAAAGACCAAAAAAAAACAGAAAAAAACAAAAACAGAGAAAACAAAAACAAAACAAAAAAAGCAAAAGGGAAAAGAAAGGAATAATAAATGTCCGTCTCCAGGCTCGTAAGCATGCTCCGTTCCAGTAGTGATGCGTCAGTTCGCTCAACAATGGGTTTACCACGACTTTCCGTTTTATGGTCATAAAGTGGATTATGAAAGAGCTAGCTCTGTTCATGAGACTCCACCCTCGACGGATACAGCAGGGGAACCCTCGACGGATAAAGCAGGCGAATGTACTATTCAATTAATCATTAACTCGCGTGTTTTTTCTACCTCGGTCTACCGTTGGCAAAGTGCAAAACGGGCAATATACTGAAAGCTGTATATGTATAAGCTTTGCTGAAGGCTATAGGCCCTACTACATTCGTGATATTTCATTTCCGGAAAATTTATCAGTTTAATTTTTTTTCTAGTCAGTATTTTACCATGGCCACGTTTTAATGAGTGATATTAGTTTCATTTTTCTAGTCAGTATTTCACCATGGCCACGAGACATAGTCCATGATACACAGTTTGATATTCTACACAATATTATTGTGATATTTTCAGCAAAAGTTTAATGTTCACAGTCATGAAATGACATATGGATCGGAAAGTGATATGATGATGTTTAGTTTTAATCATTTTAACATGGTTACAGTGGCGTCGGTGGACGAATATCTTTTGGCCACCCACTTTTCAGCATCCCTAATTGACCAAATTTACAGATAGAGTGCCAGGACGTGTAGTGGTGTGTTATAAGCCCGTTTTGTTTGTGTCAAACCAGGAAGTCAAATGGAGTCCGGCATATTCTTCAATATCATGCGGGTTTATGCGAAACAAATGTGAAAATAGAACCATAAATCTATATACATTGTGGTCAGATTTGTTTCCGGGAAAACGGGTAAAACGCATCTCCGGCAACCGGAGATCACGGAGCTTCCGGGGCCTAGGCGGCCCCTTGACCCTCGCCTTTCTGGCGGTGAAGATCGCTCATTTTAGCTTTGTGTAAATGAATCGCTATCATATTGGTTCTAATGTTGCATGATGTAAAGGTCATCGTTTTTTTATGTGTTTTTTTATGTGATAAATATAACTAAAAAGTCAAATGGATTTAGGCATGAAGTATGATTTTTTTTTCAATTTCGACGAGTGCTTATAAATGCGAAACATACGTGAAAATATAGAACCATAAATCTGCATACATTACGTTCGAATTTATTTCTGGGAAAACTCTTAGAACGCGTCTCTGGAGATCTGGAACTTCGGAGCTTCCGGGGCCTAAACTGGCTAGTGGATGTGAAGATTTCCTTGTTTTATCTTTGTGTAAATGAATCGTATCTGTAGGCCTATTGGTTTCCCTCCCAAGAACTGTAAGTCATCGTTTTGTATGTTTTAAATATAACTAGAACGTCAAATGGATGAAGGCATGAGATGCGATGTTTTCAATATCGATGCATGCTGGGTTACCCTACGAGGTATATCGGCACGACGCATTATTATTGTGTTTTCAAGATGACAAGAGAATAAAATATAATACTGATATTTGACAAATGACGTGTTAGTTTAATTGTTGGAAATCGTTCAGAATGCATCTCGGGCCATCTAAGGTCCCAGAGCTGTATAATATAACCCTAAATCTGCATACCTTATGTTCAGATTTAATTCCGGGAAAACGCTTAGAACGCATCTCCGGCGATCTAGGATCCCGGAGCTTCCGGGGCCTAGGCGGCCCCTGGACCCTCGCCTAAAGTGCTATGATAATCGACCCCCCTTTGAAAAATCCTAGCGACGCCTATGAAAATGCCATCAAAGTGCATTATTTTGTTTCCTAGATGCTAGTATTTGCCAATCCTATCAGATTTGATGAGTTTTACTGAAACTTTCAAAGTCAAATGCTTTCGTTGGGATGAGAATCACACAAAATATTTTTTTCCTCAAATTTGGCTCCTGGGAAATATTTTACGTAAAGCAGGGGCCTAAAATAGCAACTAACTTAACCACCGCTGTTGAATCTTCTAAACTCCTATGAAACGTATTAGTATATACTTCTTATAAAATGTACTTTGATTATTGTCCCATCGCACCCCAGTGGGTGTCCCAGAGTACCCCATAGTTGGGCAAACTGGGACACATTTTTTTACGTTTTTAAAACAGAATTTTGGAGAAAAGTATAACATATATTTCAGATTTTTTTGTGTGACTATGTCAAAATAAGTATAAGTTATAACGAGAGTATACAAGGCCACACTACAGGGCAATAAAAACAGAGATTTTTGCAAAAAGGTGAAAAATGTCCCAGTGTACCCCAATCTCCCCTGCGAATCAGACAAATTTCCGTGAGCTGGACTGAATCGCGCGGTAAACTTCACATGGTTTTGAAATTGCGGACCCACAACGGAAAAGGAAGTATGCCTGAACAAGTTACTTCCCTTTGAATAAGGCTATCCGAATGGCAGTGCCCTGACCACGTTTTTGCCAAACACAAAACAAAAACTTCTCAAAATTACCAGAAATTTGGTCAGCGGTCATCTGGGACGCAGGCCCGATCTAAAGCAGATTTGGACACGCAAAGCACAGCAAATCTGCCTTAATGTTACCTATTTGTTTCAAAAGCTAAGAAAATAAGAAGAGAGAGAAAAAAAAACGCGAAAAAAGGCCATAAGCTGACCCGTAATTCAGTGTCATTTATTATACCTTTCGCCTTAGGTGATTCGTCAAATAGACCGGTCTAGTACAAACAAGTGCGTCTGGGCTGGGAATATACTGCTAGCCGGATTAAAAGTATATTCTCGGCTCAGACGTACTATTTTACGGTGCTAAGACCGCCCAGCCAATGCTTTGAAATACAATATAATGACCGTTTTGATAGCCAATTTCTCATTGATCGTGGAATATGATAACAACTGACGTAACGCCTCCTTGTCGATCCATCCGGAGTTCTGGACGCGTACGTTAGCACAAAGTGTCAGTCTCATCGCTAAATTTTGGGAGAGGGCTGCGATGACAGCGTCGACTTGGATGCCCCTTCTTCTCCATGTACTCCGCCCCCTCCCCTCCCCTCACAAGCAACGCAGTTATTAACAACGACAAGCGGCCCCTGTGGTCTCTGGAGTTTAACCACCGTCATAGTACACGTATAGTATACGTACATTCAATACTGTCAGATAAGTTCATAGTAAAATCGACAGTACCGTCAAAGTGAGAGAGATCATCGACTTGTGCAGGACACCGAAGACACTTTAATCTATAACCTATCGGGGACCGTGTCGAATAAATTTAAACTGTCTATATTCTACAGGAAACAATGTGACCTTCCCGGTACTGGAGTCAAAGCAAAAATAGCGTAGACAATAGTACGTCAATATATATTGTTGTGTTCACACTACTGGGGCACCGGTACCAAACATCTTTTCGATATCAACCTTCAGATGAGCCACTCAATATTCAGCCGTCGTCAGTAAAAGAATTTCTGCGTCAATAATCGAAAGACCTATTTCGTATGACAGCACCAATTCTAAATGTGCATGAATATATAAGAAACACACACACAATATGATTTCCTTCCAGAGAGAAGCGGTCATCAGTGTTCAATGATGTCACCAAGACATGATGATGTTCTAAAAAATCCAAATCACCGACCATTATTCTTTATCCAAATGAATGCCAAGTCTTCCGCAGAGTATGCATCTCAGTCACGCTTTGATTGTGCCTGTTCATTTCAACACCATGAAGATGCAAAGCGCATGATATACAAACTGTCCCTATAGTCCAGAGTTAAACGGAATTAGACACAGGTTACGAAACGTAGCACCAGAGATCTTGCGCCCTACGATCGTGATTTCTCGTCAGTGTACGATATTTATCACATAATTTGAGAAAACTGAATGGAGACGTCTGGTGGTATAGCTCCGTGTGACAAGTTTATGCAATAATATTCTGTGGCGTTGATTAAAATCGCCCCAGTCTGCACAGGATATAGCAAATGCTACCAGGCGAGATATGTACCCGCCGTATGCAGGTCTTTCTGGGATATTGCTATCCAGAAACGGGTAGGTACCTGAGTTAAAATTGTAATCGAGCCCCACGTGGACAGTCTATACGCGTCTCAAAACATGTACTCCCACCGAAGGACTCTATTGCTCATATTGAAGAGATACAAACGGTGCCAGAATTAGGAAGCTGTACATGAATTTGCCCATGATATTCTTTTCCATCAGGTATGTGTGATCAGAGTAGCACAGCTTTTGCTGTGTATATGTACTTCTGTTACATGTACATGTCTGACAGGGTGAATATGTACACTCATACGCATTCACTGTTATTGTGTGGTATTTTCACATCCTATTTACTGTCATTTTTACACTAGAGCTTGAGTATATTACTTATGGAGGAATGAATTTTGATTTGGACCTGTACATATTATATCCGACCTCAACGCTATATAAATCCCGTGCGAATTTGAAACTACATTTGTTAGCCAATCAGATGGCTAGCTTGGTAAAACAATATCAAATTCACGCCCACATTAATTACACACGGTAGCACGTGGGCTAATATATGTATCCAAATATGACATCATTTCCAGACTCTGTGCGTGGTAAACCATAGAGATCAAAGAGTTTACTTCCGACGAAAAGTCTGGCTTTGTTAGGGGCTAGAAAAAGAACGAAGGATTGTGCCGTGCACGTCAGTCATTGTCAGGGAGAAAAGGCAGAAATTGTCGTGATTGGCTTATTATGGGATCTCGTAGAATATCGGTGAACATTTCGCTCGCAGTGATCATAGCGTTACGTCTATATGGTATTCCCCTGATTTACTGTCTTGGCTTTCCTAGATTGTATATATGTCAGCATTTGCCACTTTAGTCTGGCGAGACATCCCTATGAACCCTGTGTTATTTCGTAGAAATTCGCTGAAACCTTGTACTATTTTCGTAAGTGCACGCAGCTGCTTCCGTGTCCTCGTCTCACGCCGACAATGCGGTGAACGGACTCCCATCTTCGGCGGCAACTGACCTAGTTTATATATAGGCTTACTATTGCCATTCAAAAAGGAGGTAACATTTATATCCAATTATTTTTAGGATGCTTCTTTCTTGATAAAGCACAAATACTAGTGCTGGATGGGTCAGTCCCGTGCGAGACTCGAACCCGCGTCCTCAGAGTTTGGCACCAAATCGCCAGTAGTAAATGCAAGTACTCTGCACCTCTCGGCCACCTCGGCTTCCACAAAAGAGGATTACGTACATTTACTACCCCTCTGATAGACTGAATAATGGCACAGCTCCTAAAGCCGATATTATATATATATATATTAATGCCCTTTAGAAAGTAAGTAAGGTTTATATCCAATTATTTTTAATATGTCACTTTCTTGATAAAGCACAAATACTAGTGTTGATCAGTTTGTTATACACTCAGTAAAAAAGATTTTTTTCGCAGACTTAATTATCGATTTGTGACATGCTTCAAAGTATGTGACTATTTAAAAAATGGACAGACTTTTGGACTATTCCTTTGATTTCAGTCACTGAGGTAAACAATATCCAAATTGCCGTTGATAAAATCGATTATAATTTGGTCTTGTGTAAATGTGCGTAAAAAACGCCCCCTAGTGGCCGTTATGCGAATATTTAGTAATATATGAGTGTAGATAACAAGGGACACTTTGGGACAAGCTACTAAATGAGTGTAGATAAGGTTATCTCAGGCATACTAGTATTTTGGTATTTTTGAAGCATTAGAATAGATTTCATTGTAACAAAAATAACACAATTCAACCCAAAATTATATCTTCATTAAATAAATATGTATCTGTAGTGGGACGTTTACATGAAACGTTTCCCATGTAAATATCAAGTATCATTTGATAAGTTAAATATTTCGGGCTGTGTATTCCGGTCACCAGTTAAATATCCATCAACATCCAAGAATGAGGAGCACGTACTTTCTTTGATATATCACAGTGGTGTACCGTTAGTCAGATTTCCTGGCTGATTCTATAATATATCACGATGGTGTACCGTTAGTCGGCTTACTTGGCAGATTCTATGATATATCAGGATGTTGTACCGTTAGTCAGCCTACCTGACTGATTCTATGCTATATCACGATGGTGTACCGTTAGTCAGCTTACCTTACTGATTCTATGATACAACACGATGGTGTATCGTTAGTCAGCTTACTTGGCTGATTCTATGATATATCACGATGGTGTACCGTTAGTCAGCTTACTTGCCTGATTCTATGATATATCACGATGGAGTACCGCTTGTCAGCTTACTTGGAAAATTCTATGATATATCACGATGGTGTACCGTTAATGAGTTTACCTGGCTGATTCTGTGCTATATCATGATGTTGTACCGTTAGTCAGCCTACCTGACTGATTCTATGCTATATCACGATGGTGTACCGTTAGTCAGCCTACCTGACTGATTCTATGCTATATCACGATGGTGTACCGTTAGTCAGCTTACCTGACTGATTCTATGCTATATCACGATAGTGTGCCGTTAGTCAGGCTACCTGACTGATTCTACGATATATCACGATGGTGTACCGTTAATCAGTTTACCTTACTGATTCTATGCTATATCACGATGGTGTACCTTAATCAGTTTACCCTGCTGATTCTATTCTATATCACGATGGTGTACCGTTTGTCAGCTTACCTGGCTGATTCTGTGATATATCACGATGGTGTACCGTTTGTCAGCTTACCTGGCTGATTCTGTGATATATCACGATGGTGTACCGTTTGTCAGCTTACCTGGCTGATTCTATGATATAACACGATGGTGTACCGTTAGTCAGCTTACTTGGCTGATTCTGTGATATATCACGATGGTGTACCGTTTGTCAGCTTACCTGGCTGATTCTGTGATATATCACGATGGTGTACCGGCTGATTCTATGATATATCATGGTGGTATACCGTTAGTCAGTCTATCTGGCTGATTCTATGATACAACACGATGGTGTACCGTTAGTCAGCTTACTTGGCTGATTCTACGATATATCACGATGGTGTACCGTTAATCAGTTTACCTGGCTGATTCTATACTATATCACGATGGTGTACCGTTAATCAGTTTACCCGGCTGATTCTATGCTATATCACGATGGTGTACCGTTAGTCAGCTTACTTGGCTGATTCTGTGATATATCACGATGTTGTACCGTTTGTCAGCTTACCTGGCTGATTCTGTTATATATCACGATGGTGTACCGTTAGTCATCTTACTTGGCTGATTCTATGATATATCACGATGGTGTACAGTTAGTCAGTCTATCTGGCTGATTCTATGATATAACACAATGATGTACCGTTAGTCAGCTTACTTGTCTGATTCTATGATATATCACGATCATGTACCGTTAGTCAGCTTACCTGGCTGATTCTATAATATATCACGATGGTGTACAGTTAGTCAGGTGATCTGACTGATTCTATTTTTTTTCACGGTTTGTCAGCTTGCCCGACTGATTCTATGATATATCTCGATGGTGTACCGTTAATCGGCTTACCTGATCGATTCTATGATATATCACAATGGCTTACCGTTGGTCAGCTTACCTGGCTGACTGTATGATATATCACGATGGTGTACGGTTACCTTACCTGACCGATTCTATATACCACGATGGTGTAACGTTAGACAGCTTACCTGGCTGAGTCTATGGGATGTAACGATTATGTACCATTACTAAGTTTACCTGACTGATTCTATATCACGATGATGTAACATTAGGCAGCTTACCTGGCTGATGCTATGATATATCACGATGGGGTACCGTTAGTCAGCTTACCTGGCTGATACTACGAAATATGACGAGTATGTATCGTTAGTAAGTTTACCTGACTGATTCCATGATATATCACGATGGTGCAACTTCAGTCAGCTTATCTGACTGATTCTATGACATATCACGATGGCGTGCGTTAGTCCACTCATCTGGCTGAATTTATTATATATCACGATGGTGTACCGTTAGTCAGCTTACCTAACTGATTCTATGATATATCACGATGGTGTATCGTTAGTCCGCTCCTCTGGCTGAATTTATGCTATGTCACGATGGAGTACCGTTAGTCAGCTTACCTGACTGATTCTATGATATATCACGATGGTGTACCGTTAGTCAGCTTACCTGGCTAGTACTTCGCATATTCATTGATGTGAATTGTTGGTCGATTCAAAATTGTAAGAAATTACATGTAGCTGGTTTATATATGTCCTGTATTATACAATATGTTCTGTATTATACAATATTTGTCCTGTATTATACAATATCTGTCCTGTATTGTATCATATATGTCCGATATATGATATTTATTCTTCAGTTAGCCATTCCGCAATAACAACCTCACCATCGTACAAAACATTAGTCTTGTTTTGTCATAGATTTTAGTTCATACTCTCGGTAGGACACCTTCTTCTTCTTCTTCAAACCAGTGTGACGAGGAGCCAGATCTGAACCATGTTCTGACTGCTCAGTTTACACAGGACTCACAACCGTAGTCATATAATAGCCACAACACTCGCCACGGGAGCGCTTTGGCACTGAAGAAATCAACTTTATGTTATCGCGACTTACAGGCGCATATCTGTAAAGTGAGTGTTCACATTAACAGGACTTACTGTCACTGTCATATGTGGCACGACACCTGGGACAACCAGGGTCCCCACCCCTCACACACATGGTACAACAGTATTCACAGATCAGAAACTGTACCACAGGATTCTCTCTAATGACTTACTTCCAAACAACTGAAATAACAAGGCGAACGCCGGATGGTGCTATGCGAACATACATGTATGTATGGTGCAATGATACAGGTTCTCGCCATGCAGTAACAGTTAATCATTTTGCATTGGAGTTTCTTTCATGGTAGTCCTATACGTACTGAGTTTCTATATGATTTTCATCGAGCAGGAATTCTCGCATGCTTGTTTGGGTTTCATCTCTCGCCGTGCTATGGAAGAACACAATGAAATTGTTGATGGTTTTTCGCCAGTATCTGCTCTTTCATGTCAATTTAGAAACCGTTTTTTTCCAAAAGTGACATATTTTCAGTATGACCCCTTGCATGGTTTCTCATCCATATGCGTCCTTTCATGCCTCTTCAGTCTGGTTTTCACAGCAGCACTGTACTGACAGAGAGAACACTTGTACGATTTCTCACCAGTATGGATAAATTCATAGAGCCTCGGGTTTCCTTTCACAGCCGAACTATATTGACAGACATAACACTTGTATGGCTTCTCGCCAGGTTGAATTCTCTCGTGTTCTTTCCGGTGCCCTTTTTGGATAGTGGTGTATGAACAAAGACAACATTTATATGGTTCCAGTGTGGGTAATTTCATGTACCTTTGTGTTTTTTCCACAGCAGGGCTATATCAACAGAATAAACATTTTGGAGGGGTTCGCACCAGTGTCGATTCCCTCGTGATTCTTCACGTCCCTTCTTGGCTCGTGCTATATGAAGAAAGAGCATTTGTATGGTTTCTCGTCTGTGTGTATGATCTCACGATCCTTCAGCTTTCCATTTCTGCTCGTGGTACTTTAGATGAACAGAGAGAGCATTTCTATGGTTTCTCACCAATGGGCAAAATACTCTAATGTATTTTTAGTTTTTTTTGTAAATAGGGCTATGTGAACGAAGAGAGCATTTGTATGGTTTCTCACCAGTGTGTATTATCTCACGAGTCTTCGGGGGTTTTTTAATGGTGCGATATGAACAAAGAGAGTTTGTATGTCTTCTTGCCATTATGTATTCCCTCATGTTTCTTCAGGTTTCCTATTTGGTTCGTGCTATATGAACAAAGAGAGCATTTGTATGGTTTATAACCAGTGTGGATTCTTTCACGTTGTTTAATATTTCCTACTCGGATAGTACTATATGAACAAAGAGAGCATCTGTATGGTTTCTAGCTAGTGTGGATTCTTTCATGTTCGTTCAGGTGTCCTTTTTGGCTCGCACTATATGAACAAAGAGAGCATTTGTATGGTTCCTCGCCAGTGTGTATTCTTTCATGTTTCTTCAGTGATCCTGTTTGGCTCGTGCTGTATGAACAAAGAGCGCATTTGTATGGTTTTTCACCAGTGTGAATTCTCTCATGTACTTTCAGGTTTCCACTTACAACAGTGCTATACGAACAATGAGAGCATCTGTATGGTTTATCGCCAGTGTGGATTCTCTCGTGAATCTCCAGGTCTCTTTTTCGGATAGTGGTATATGAACACAAAGGACATTGGTATGGTTTATCACCAGTGTGGATTCTCTCGTGAATCTCCAGGTCTCTTTTTCGGATAGTGGTATATGAACACAAAGGACATTTGTGTGGTTTATCACCAGTGTGGATTCTCTCATGCATCTTCAGGTGTCCTTTTCGAATAGTGGTATATGAACAAAGAGAGCATTTGTACGGTTTCTCGCCAGTATGTATCCTTCCATGTCTCATCAGGTGTCCTTGTTGGCTCGCACTATATGAACAAAGAGAGCATTTGTATGGTTTCTCGCCAGTGTGTATTCTTTCATGTTTCTTCAGTGATCCTTTTTGGCTCGTGCTATATGAACAAAGAGAGCATTTGTACGGTTTCTCACCAGTGTGGATTCTCTCATGTCGTTTTATTTTATGCGTGGTTAGATCTCCCTCCTTGATAGTACAATATGAGCAGCGCGGACATTTATATAGCTTTACAACACGACCTTTGACCTGGTGAGGCGATCCTGGCTCTGTTGTGGAAGGAGAAGACGTATGCTTTCCCTCCTGTAAGATTTTAGGCACGTTGGTAGAGCTATTCTCATTCCCTGGTCCGTTGGTGTAGCAAGTGTCACTCCCTGAGCCGCTGGTGAAGCTATTCTCATTTCCTGGTCCGTTGATGGAGCTAGTATCGCTACCCGGTCTGTTTGCGGCGTTAGTCTCACTCTCAGGTCCTTTAGTGGGGCTAGTCTCACTCACTGGACTTGTGAGAGATTTGTACAAGGCCACAGGAACAGGTCGGTCCATTGACTTCTTATCTTTCTGATTTGGGCCCAGAACATCGTGTTTATTGTCCTGAAAATATCAATATCAAACCAGCTTTGAGCCTAACTGGGTCATATGGTGATGTTATTAAAATTAAACAGTTTCTTCAAGATTTGTCATAGACGTCAGCGATTATTGTGAATAAGTCTTTGGATTTTAGGCTCGGACAGACAGGTCTGTAGTACCTTTCGCAATTCATGCTAAGTTTACAGTTGAGTGCGTTTACAAGATTAACATGTGAACATTTCGATGAAATTTTTCCATAACTGGTACTCTGGAGAAGAACCTCTACAACTACTCACGCGGCAGTGAGGTTCTTCTTTAATGTTGAATATAATCTCTGGTTCTATGTACTTGACCACATTGGTCACATCAAACTGGTTGATCGCTTCTATTTTTATCTCTTTTGTTGGTACATCTATGATTTGGTCATATATTGTCGATACATGAGCTTGGATTCGGTCATATCTTGATGGTACATCTATGATTTGGTCATATATTGTTGGTACATCTCCTAGGATTTGGTCATATATTTTACTGTCAGGACTCTCAGCCCCGTATTCACAAAACTGATACTGAATCACACTCATCAGGTCAGGTGACTGTACTTTCATTGGCTTCGGTTCCATTTCCTGCCACGTTAGTTCACCGGAGCGGCCTGAAAAATAACACAAAAACATCAGAGGGTGTCCAATTGTCAACGCGAATTCAAAATTCGGCGATTTGTCTTGTCCAATGTGTGCACTGTTAACTGATTACTATGACCATCGACGTCAAATGTACGAAGACGATATTCAGGTACAATATTCTGTACAATAAAATGCTAAATATATCATGATACCTCAGCACTTCATTATGCAACCTCATAACCCGGGTCATTAGACCACTGACAGCTATTCAGAGCTGATTAAAACTGTCGACGCTGACATTTCGATTGGTCAGATCCCGATTTGAAAAGGGGGCTATCCAATGAGTAGAGCGACGTGCGGCGCATTGGAAAAATATTGCTAAAAAAAGTGCCACCCATCCTCAAATGATGTTTAAAGAAGTTATTGCTCACACCAAAAAATTGACCCCCCCCAATGAGGCCTTCAAAAAACTCAAGACCCCTCCCCCTCTCAGCAATAAGAACAAACAAAAAAACAACAAAAAAACAGGAGGCTGTACGGTAAATGATGCATTAACTCGGCATTCCTTTGAATATTAGTTAGCTTGGAGCCTTCCAGTGATTCAAAGTATGCAAATGACAGGTACAGGTATTTGTACACTGAACATATCATAATCATAACAAAAAAATTCAACTTGAATCAATCTCACCATACTCTGTGTAACTGTGTGTAATCATAATACCGATACGTTGGTTTCTAACTGTAATAAAGTGTGAACATGAATCGTGCAAAGCACTGAGAACCCATCGGACTTGGGGGTAATTGAAAAGGGCCCTGGTAGATGAAGAAACGTTTGATGGCAACATGCAATTGGTGACAAATTATAAGCTTAACCTTGTGATCTGGAGGACATGCATATGCGATACAAGTTCTTCAGTATATATGGTAATAACAAGTTACCTACATGTAGTTTGACTTAGTGACCTCCACCTCCAAAAAAGAAACAAAAGTAATGAACAGATGTACGTATATGATAACAGATGTACGTATATGATAACAGATGTACGTATATGATAACAGATGTACGTATATGATAACAGATGTACGTATATGATAACAATACCCCCCAAAACGCTCGAGACGCAAACAAGTGTCCCTCTCCCACCTTTAAGTTGGCAAAAAAAGTAAACACCACCTTGTTTAGACCAGCAAGAAAAATGAGTACCTCCCTCCGGGCCAAAAGAAAACACTTCTTGCCCCCCCCCCTCGATTCGAATGCAGCAGACCATCCCACCCTTCCGATAAATTTTGAGCAGTCCCTTGGTTACACTATCCTAGTATTTTCGTTATTTTGGGATTAAACTATCTTAGTAAGCTAGTGTAATTTAGTGTATGATAGTGTTATTTTTGGATTATACTATCTTAATAAGATAATGTAATTTAGTGTACCGTACGATAGTGTTATTTTGGGAGTTTGAGATAGCGCTATTTTGGGATAACACTATCTTAGTAAGATATTACACTATCTTGGTAAGATAGTGTAATCCTAAAATAACGAAAATAATGTAAATCATCAAGGTTTGTGAATTCATTATACATGACGTACTGATATTTAATCAGTGAAAAACTGAAGTGTAGAACTTGTGGCACTAAGCTTACAGTTCAGAAATTGGTTCCGCCTTCTGTAGCAATACATACAGGTTTGGACATCTTGCTAGAGAATTTCCTCCATTTTCTAATGTGAAATACTTACCAATCCTGCACGAAAGTCCTCTGAATCAAAAAGTTGAAAGATCCCAGAAAACGGAGACCAATGAACCACGACTCGCGCGGTAGATATAACATTGCAGCAAAATTAGAATCCGAAACCAAGTCGGAAAGGGAGCAACCATAGTGAGCTTGTGAAACGAAGCATGCGCCATCGGAAGGTTGATAATGTATACCTAACTTATAGCTCATGCAAGGAATTTACAATATTAAGAATGTATTATTTGGGGTAATAGGAGGCTACATTATATATCATTGAACGTGTGTATACAGCAAATATTGCGGTAGTATGCGCGGAGTATAAGAAAGAAGGTACTTCAAAAGGAACTGAGGATGTACATTATATATGTATGTGAATCATGAATATTTATATATACAGTAAAATATGGAGCACTGATTAACCCTACCTGGCCTGGGAGGGGGGGGGGGGGCATTATGGAACGGCAAAAAATGGAGGGCTGAAACTTTGTGACTTCATAGTTTATCTTATTGGGGTCATTTTGAGCCTATTTGCATAACCCCCCGAGCAGAGGATCATGGGTAAATTCAAGATGGCGGCCACGTGGGGTACCAGAAAAGTGATGTTTTTGCCATATTTCTTCAAAGTTTTATGCTTTTCCGCTATGAAAAGTGGACGAATACTATTTTATTTCATATCACATTAATATATGCTAATTTTTAATGCAGTTTTTGTGGAGAAATTGCAAAAATAAAAAATTCGAAAAATCCGACCGAAAAATGCCGTTTTTGAAAATGACGTCACTGTGACGTCATCAAAGCGGCCATCTTGGATTTTTTTTACATTTTCTGGTAGACCTTGGCCCATGGGTATAGTGTAATTAGTTTCAGCCACCTAACTCAAGGGGTAAGAAAAATAAATAGGGGGGCCATTTCGGCCCCCCCCCCCTCAAGGCCTGGACAGGTCCCAAAAAGCCCAGGCCAGATAGGGTTAAGCTGAATTTATACACTGTAGAAATGAGCAGAATTACTCTATAGGTGGGTGTAGAATATAACATATACGCTATATTAGAATGGTAACCTGCATGCAGCCTGTAAAAACTACCCACCAGTCTGGAAACAAAACCAATAGAAAGAAATTCACGGTGGGTATGCAGGCAATAGACCTTGACCTAACTGCCACCGTCTGTACAGTGTGAACACTGTAAGTAAACAGAATCATTATGCTATAAACAGCTGTAAAAGTCAGTCTACCCAGAATCTAAGATACAATGAACAGTGGGTAATGGACTGAGAACTAAAGAGCGAATTTCTATGATAAAAGTCTTGAAAAAACAGGTTACTATTATGTACAAGGACTTAAAATGATAATATTGATACTGACTAATCTCCTCAATAATATACAGCCCACACTGAACATGTGAAGCGCCAGAGATTGTAGGGAACTGGGTACAGGAGATATTTACAGGTGTGTCATAGAATATATTACGATGATATACCGTTAGTCAGCATACCCGACTGATTCTATGATATATCAGGAAGGTTCACCGTTAGTCAGCTTACCTGACTGATTCTATGATATATCACGATGGTGTACTTTAGACAGTTTACCTGACTGATTCTATGATATAACACCATGGGGTACCGTTAGTTCGCATACCAGACTGATTCTATAATATATCACGAGGGTGTACCGTTAGTCAGCTTACCCGACTGATTCTATAATATATTCTGATGGTGTACCGTTAGTCAGCATACTTAACTGATTCTATGATATATCACGATGGTGTACCGTTAGTCAGCTTAACTGACTGATTCCATGATACATCACGATGATATACCGTTAATCAGCTTAACTGGCTGTTTCTATGATATATCATGATGGTGTACCGTTACTCAGCTTACCGGACAGATTCTATGAAAAATCACTATCGTGTACCGTTAGTCAGCTTACTCGGCTGACTCTATAATATATCACGATGGTGTACCGTTAGTCAGCTTACCTGACTGATTCTATAATATATTACGATGGTGTACCGTTAGTCAACATAACTGACTGATTCTATGATATATTCTGATGGTGTACTGTTAGTCAGCACACTTAACTGATTCTATGATATATCACGATGGTGTACCGTTAGTCAGCTTAACTGATTGATTCCATGATATATCACGATGATATACCGTTAGTCAGCTTAACTGGCTGTTTCTATGATATATCATGATGGTGTACCGTTAGTCAGCTTACCAGACAGATTCTATGATATATCACGATCGTGTACCGTTAGTCAGCTCAACTGGCTGATTCTATGATGTTTCACGATGATATACCGTTAGTCAGATTAACTGGCTGGTTCTGTGACATATCACGATGGTGTACCGATAGTCAACTTACTTGGCTGATTCTATGATGCCTCAAGAAGGTGTACCGTTAGTCAGCTTACCTGGCTGATTCTACGACATATCATCATGATGTACCTTTTGTCAGCTTACCTGACTGATTCTATGATACATCACGATGATGTACCGTTAGTCAGCTTACCTGACTGATTCTACGACATATCATCATGATGTACCGTTAGTCAGCTTACCTGACTGATTCTATGATGTATAGCGATGGTGCACCGTTAGTCAGCTTACCTGACTGATTCTATGATGTATAGCGATGGTGTACCGTTAGTCAGCTTACCTGGCTGATTCTATGATATATCAGGAGAGTGTACCGTTAGTCAGCTTACCTGACTGATTCTACGACATATCATCATGATGTACCGTTAGTCAGCTTACCTGACTGATTCTATGATGTATAGCGATGGTGTATCGTTAGTCAGCTTACCTGGCTGATTCTATGATATATCAGGAGAGTGTACCGTTAGTCAGCTTACCTGACTGATTCTACGATATATAACGATGGTGTACAGCTTACCCAGCTGGTACTTCACGCATTAATGTTGTAAATTGTTGATCGATTCTTAATTGTAAAAAAAAAATACATGTAACTTGTCAGAATTTATATTCTTCTTTCAGTCTTCCTCTCATTTTAACACCATGGACGATATTGTTGTTGCCTTGTACGTTCAATGTCGATCTGGCGCTTATATATGGAGCCGTATTCAAGGTGATCGACACAAAACATTGGATAGATATATCATACAATATCTGTCCCGTATTATACCATATCTGTGCTGTATTATACGATATCTGTCCTGTATTATACCAACTCTGTGCTGTATTATACAACATCTGTTCTGTATTATACCAAATCTGTCCCATATTATACCATATCAGTGCTGTATTATACAATATTTGTCATGTGTTATACCGAATCTGTACTGTATTATACAATATCTGTCGTGTATTATACCATATCTGTCCTGTATTTTACATATCTGTGCTGTATTATACAATATCCGTCTGGTGTTATACCATATATATCCTCCACTACAAAATATATGTTCTGTATCATACAATGCTTGTCCTGTATTGTACAATATCTTTCATCTATTATACAGAATCTGCTCTGTATTCTACTCTATCCGTCCTGTATTGTATCACATATGTCCGATATATGATATATGTTCTTCAGTTAGCCTTGCCGAAATAATCCTCGCCATCGTACAAAACATAAGCCTTGTTTTATCAGATCTCTCAGGAATCTTATAGTGTTATACTCTCGGTAGGAGATATTCTTCTTCATCAAACCAGTGTGTCGAGGACCCAGATGAGCACGATGGTTTCATTGCTCTACAGTTTACACAGGAGGCCTCACATCCATATTCATAAGATAGCCACATCACTAGCCTCGGAAGAGCTTACGTCACGCCGAACTCTTCATTACAGGCGCATACCTGTAATTTGAGTGTTCACAGTAACGGGACTTACTGTCACTGTCGAATGTAGCATGACACCTGAGACAACCAGTCCCCACCCCTCACACACATGGTACAACAGTATTCAGAGATCAGAAACTGTATCACTGGATTTTCTTGTATGACCTACTTTCAAAGATCTTAAACAACAAGGCGATTGCCGGGCAGTAATATGCGAGCATACATGCATGGCGCAATGATAGCGATTCTCGGCATGCAGTAACCGTTAATCATTTTGCATTTGAGTTTCTATGATAGTGGTACTATACGTACAAAGTATTTATATGATTTTCATCCAGCAAGAGTTCTCGCATGCTTGTTTGGGTTTCATCTCTCGCAATGCTATGAAAGGACACAATGAAATTATTGATGCTTTTTCGCCAGTATCAGCTCTTTCATGTCGTTTTAGGAACCGTTTTTCCAAAAGTGCCATATTTTCAGTATGACCCGTTGCATGGTTTCTCATCCATATTTTCATGCTTCTTCAGCCTGGTTTTCACAGCAGCATTGTACTGACAGAAAGAACACTTGTACGGTTTCTCACCAGTACGGATAAATTCATGGAGCTTCAGGGTTCCTTTCACAGCCGAGCTATATTGACAGACAAAGCACTCGTATGGCTTCTGAACAGGTTGAATTCTCTCGTATTCTTTCAGGTGTCCTTTTTGGAAAGTACTATATGAACAAAGAGAACATATATATGGTCCTACACCAGTATGGGTACTTTCATGTACCTTACAAGTGTTTTTTCACAGAAGTGCTAAATGAACAAAGAGAGCATTTGTATGGTTTTTCGCCAGGGTGCATTCTCTCCTGTATTTTAAGTTTTCTACCCAAAGCAGTGTTTCTCGCCTGTGTGTATTAACTCGTGATTCTCCAGATTTTCAGTTCGGCTCGTGGTACACAATCAAGGCGAGCCTTTGTACGGTTTCTCACCAGTGTGTTTTCTCTCGTGAATCTTCAGGTTTCCTTTTTGGACAGAGCTATATGAACAAAGAGAGCATTTGTATGGTTTATCGCCAGTGTGTATTCTCTCATGTTCATTCAGGCTTTTTCTTTGGAACGAGCTATATGAACAAATAGAGCATTGGTATGGTTTCTCGCCATTGTGTATTCTCTCATGTTCATTCAGCCTTTTTCTTTGGAACGAGCTATATGAACAAATAGAGCATTGGTATGGTTTCTCGCCATTGTGTATTCTCTCATGATCCTTCAGACTTGCTTTTCGGCTCGTACTATATGAACAAAGAGAGCATTTGTGTGGTTTCTCTCCAGTGTGGATTCTCTCATGAATCTTCAGGTGTCCTTTTTGGCTCGTGCTATATGAACAAAGAGAGCACTGGTACGGTTTCTCTCCAGTGTGGATTCTCTCATGAATCTTCAGGTGTCCTTTTCGGATAGTGCTATATGAACAATGAGAGCATTTGTACGGTTTCTCACCAACGTGGTTTCTCTCATGGGTCCTCAGGTTCCTTTTATGTCTGGTGGTAAAGGAACACAGAGGGCATCTGAATGGTTTCTCGACACTGTGGGTTCTCTCATGCCTCGCCATGCTCCCGTTTTGGATAGTGGTATAGGAACAAAGAGAGCATTTGTACGGTTTCTCTCCAGTGTGGATTCTCTCATGAATCTTCAGGTGTCCTTTTCGGATAGTGCTATGTGAACAATGAGAGCATTTGTACGGTTTCTCTCCAGTGTGGATTCTCTCATGAATCTTCAGGTGTCCTTTTCGGATAGTGCTATATGAACAATTGAAGCATTTGTACGATTTCTCCCCAGTGTGTTTTCTCTCATGAATATTCAGGTTTGCTTTTTGGGTAGTGCTATATGAACAAAGAGAGCATTTGTGTGGTTTCTCGCCAGTGTGTATTCTCTCATGAACCTTCAGGTGTCCTTTTCGGCTAGTGCTATATGAACAAAGAGAGCATTTGTATCGATTCTCGCCAGGCAATCCTGACTCTGTTGTGGAAGGAGAAGACGTATGCTTTTCCACGTTTAAGATTTTAGGCACGCTGGTGGAGCTATTCTCATTCCCTCGTCCGTTGGCGTAGCGAGTGCCAATCCCTGAGCCCCTGGTTAATCTATTCTCATTTCCTGGTCCGCTGGTGGAGTTAGTGTCACTTCCAGGTCCGTTTTTGGAGTTAGTCTCACTCTCTGGTCCTTTAGTAGGGGAAGTCTCACTCAATGGTTTTATGAGGGATTTGTACAAGGCCACAGGGACCGGTCGTTCCGTTGACTTATCTTCCACATCTCGGATCTGATCGGGAGCCGAAACATCGTGTTTATTGTCCTGAAAATATCAACATTCAAGAAGCTTTAATCTTAACTGGGCCATATGGTGATGCCATTACAATTAAGAGTTTCCTTAAGTTTTGTCATAGATTTCAGGGATTTTTGTGAATCAAGCTATGGATTTTAGGCTCGTACGGACAGGTCTGTAACACTCCCGCAAGTGTTAAGTTTACAGTTGAACTCCATTTTTGAGTACGTCTACTAGGAATAGCATGTGAACAATTCGACGAAATTTTTCTATGTATTTATTTTTTTGGAAGCGCATACCTGGTACGTGTAGGACTGGTGCTCTATCATACAGACTTGATCGAGGAATTTGCATTTCCTGCTAAAATTATAGACATACAACTACGGCCTTTAATATGGCCTACATTCCTTAGTGATGACGGCTATTATGTTTGCTTCTTTGGATTTGAGAAACCCTGGAGAAGATCCCCCACAACTACCATCACCACCACCAACTCACGTGCCAGTGCGGTTCTTCTTTAATGTTGAGTGTAATCCCTGGTTCCGTGTAGTTGACCACATCAGTAAGATCAAACTGGTTGATTGCCTCTATTTTTATCTCTTTTGTTGGTACATCTCCTAAGATTTGGTCATATATTGTCGGTACATCATCTTCGATTTGATCATATCTTGATGGTACATCTTCTAGGATTTGGTCATATACTGTTGGTACATCTTCTAGGATTTGGTCATATATTTTACTATCAGGACTCTTAGCCTCATCTTTACAAAACTTATACCGAATCACACTGATCTGGTCAGGAGAATGTACTTTCAATGACTTCGGTTCCATTTCCTGTCACGTTAGTTCACCGGGTGGTCTGAAAGGTAAAACATATAAGCATCAAAAGGTGCCCAATTTTCAACATGTATTGAAAAATTATCAAGTCACCAACAACTTCGGCGCCTTGTCGTATCCGTTGTTTACACTGTTAACTGATTAATATGGCCATAGACGTTAAATGTACGAAGAAGATAATCAGGAACAATATTCTGTACAATAAAACGCAAAATATATCATGATACCTCGGCACTCAATTAAGCAACCTCATAACACGTGTCATTAGAACAGGGACAGCTATTCAGAGCTAATTAGAACAGTTAACTGTCTACTCTGACAATTCGATTGGTCAGTTCCCGATTTGAAAAGGGGGCTATCCAACGAGTATATCGACGTAGGGGTAAAAGCTACTCAGTGACATTGTTGTATTCGCAAACATGATTGTAATGACAGTAAGCGTATCATATAAACATGAACTTTTAGCATATTTAGAACCATTATTTGGAATTCGGCGCTTCGATTTTCGTTCAGCGACGAAGCTGCATTCGGCATAGTTAACTAAATCACGAAGGAAGATATTCTTTGGCATTTATAAAGTGATCGTACAACGGTATTTTCGTTATTTTGAGATTACCCTGTCTTGGGATTACACTATCTTGGGAATACACTATCGAAATTTATCGGAGGGGGGCGGCGCACTGGAAAAATATAGCTTAAAAAAGTACCACCCACTCTCAAGTGATGTTTAAAAAGGTTCCCAGCCAACATTCCCATGCGGGCCCCATGTGGGATTATGGTGGGCTACGTGGGCTTAGCTGGGCTAGGGTTCTGGTCGGGTTATTTGCTGGGCTACAGATGGGTCCCGCATGGGCCGAGCCCGCTAAGGATTCTGTTCGGCAAGCCGACCTGGGCCCCATGTGGGCATTGTTCGGGCTTGACGGTTCAATGTTAAGTGGGCTCCGCGCGGGCATTCCACTGGGCTTTTCAGTAGGCCCCAACAGGGCTGACCGAAACTATTTTTTTTTCAGAAGAGCCGTATTTATGCATGATCATATTTGCCCAGTTAATTGATAGGATCGTATCCACCTGATCAGACAATAGGGATAAATATTTTAAATCATCTGATTTATTTCATGCATGTTTAATAATAAGTAATATAGATCATTTTATGCATGCAAATAACTAAATATATACTAAATAAGAGATCTGATATCAGGCATATTGATCGGTATTTAGAGAGTGCACGGTATAAAATATATATATAAGCTGGGATTTTCAGTCTGTTTTAAGAACATATGCCAAGTCAAGGCGGTCAACGTTAGAAATTCGATCCTGGTGAACTTTGTACCGGTACTGACTGTACCATGTGTACTGGTCAGCTGTGTTACCCCAACTATATTTAACCTCCAAGAACAGCTGTGGGTTCCCGCCAGTACATACTCTCTTTGTACTTTGTACTACATTCAAAGCACACATACTATGATGAAAGAATGTCTACTTTGTTTTACCATGGAGCTTACAATTTTTCTGTTTTACCCGCCATGTGAAACGTTGATTAATCTTATCGGACTGAAGTATATACATTTTGATTGTTTATCGTTTTTCTTATTCAAGGAATCAAACTTAATGTCGGGTCTATGGTTATTGCAACATTCCATGCAACGTTCGAACATGTATTTGATTTTTTGTATTTCCTTTAACTCTTCCCACCTGCATGTACTTTACTCTAAATTGTTGAAATAAATTGATTTAACAATTTGCATTTTATTCTATCTTAACAGGAGTTGAGACCTGAGAATTTATACAGATGCGAGTTAAAATCCAAAGGAGTCGCAGATTGCTGTTTACATGTTGAACCAGGACATGTACATGATGAGTGAGAAACATTCAACTTGGGCAAGCCAGGGGCCTGTCAAGACAACAAGAAACACAAGACTTTTTTGTCCGTTCCAGCTTTGATAGTGAATGAAATCAAACAAAAATAAAATACAGCCCACACACCCCCCACTCAAAGCCCAAACAAATCCCACTCACAATCCATGTGGGCCCCATGCGTAGCCCGCGTCGCCCCCACTCCGGTTAGCCCACTTGGGCCCCGCGTGGGGACGTGTGACAAAATCAGCCGGGGCCCGGATGGGACACCCAACTGGGCCCCAATAATTGGCCCAATTGGGGCCCATCTTACAGTGTTGGCTGGGTTATTGCTAACCCCCCTGTCGGAGTCCTAAAAAGGTTAACCCCTCCCACCAACGAGGCCTTTAAAAAACCTCAAGACCCCCACCCTCTCCGCAACTGAGAACAAATTCACAGAAAGTCAATACAGTTGTACATATTTAATGGTATATTATGTAAGCAGAAAAAAAACAACAACAAACAAACAAACAAAAAGAAAACAGGAAGTTGTACGGTAATTGATGCATTAACTCGGCATTCCTTCGAATATTAGTTAGATTGGCGCCTCCCAGTAATTCAAAGCATGCAAAAGACAGGTACAGGTATTTGTACACTGGACATATTATAATCATAACAAAAAAAAATCAACTTGAATCAATCTCACCATACACTGTGTAACTGTGTGTAATCATAATACCGATGCGTTGGTTTCTAACTGTAGTGAGTGAGTGAGTAGGATTTATACCTCGTTTTCAACATTGTTTCAGTCATATCACGACGGTGCCTACATGTGCCAGAACACGAGAGTGTTCACAGTTCCTATTATTCTGGACACTGATCAGCCCAGCCAGTACAGCACCCGGTCACCCATCCAAGTATATACCGAGCTCAACGCTGCTTAACTTCGGTGATCTGAAGAGAACCGGTGTGCCCAACGTGATGCACCGTACCGTTTCTAACTGTAATAAAGTGTGAACATGAATCGTGCAAGGCAGAGTTAACCTCTCAGAGGGTAATTGAATAGGGCCCTGGTAGATGAAAGAGACCTTTGATGGCAACACACAATTGGTGACAAATTGTAAGCTTAACCTTGTGATCTGGAGGACATGCATATGCGATACAAGTTCTTCAGTATATATGGTAATAACAAGTTACCTACATGTAGTTTGACTTAGTGACCTCCACCTCCAAAAAAGGATCAAAAGTAATGAACAGATGTACGTATATGATAACAATACTCCCATCAAGGCTTGAGGCACAAGAAAGTGTCCACCTTCCACATTTGAGTTGGCAAAAAAGTAAACACCTCCTTGTTTGGACCAGAGACTCTACAATAAATTATTGTAGAGTCTCTGTTCAGACCAGCAAGAAAGATAGTACCTCCTCCGGGCCAAAAGAAAACCCTTCTTGCCCACCGCCAAGATAGTGTAATTTAGTGTAAGATAGTGTTAGTTTTGGGATTACACTATCTTAGTGAGCTAGTGTTGTTTAGTGTACAATAGGGTTTACCGGTATACTATCTTAGTAAGATAAATACTAACCAATTATGCACGAAAGTGCTCCGAATGGAAAGATCCAAGAAAACGGAGACCAACAAACCACGACTCGCGCGGTAGATATTACATTGCAGCAAAATAAGCATCCGAACCCAAGTCGGAAAGGGTGCAACCATAGTGAGTTTGTGAAACGAAGTATGCGCCGTCGGAAGGTTGATAATGTTTGCAAAATTTATAGCTCATGTAAGGAAAAACACAAAGGTACAATATTAAGGATGTATTGGGGTATGTAGGAGGCTACATTGTATATCACTGAACGTGTGTATACAGCAAATATTGTGGTAATATGCGCGGAGTATAAGAAAGAAGGTACTTCAAAACCAACTGAGGATGTACATAATACATGTATGTAAATCACGAATATTTATTATACAGTAAAATATGGAGCACTGATTAAACTGAATTTATACACTGTAGAAATGAGCAGAATTACTCTATAGGTGTGTGTACTATATTACATATACGCTATTTTAGAATGGTAACCTGCATGAAGCCTGATAAAAAACACGCAAAAAATTCAGGTTGGGTGGCAGGAAATAAACCGTAACTGAACCCTAACCCTAACTGTAAGTAAACTGAATCATTATGCTATAAGCAGTTGTATAACTCAGTCTACCCAGAATCTAAGGACAATGAACAATGGGTTATAAACTAGGGGGCATAGATAAAGAACAAACTTCTATAATTAAAATTCTATAATTTTGGAGTTAAAATAGCTGTGAACACATCGATAGGAAAACATAAGAACAAAGTACTTCCATCGATTTTCCTATGAAGGAAGGTTAAAACATTTACATAGTGACAAATAATTGTCCCCGGAATATGGATAAAACATTTAAAACAGAAGAACTTGAAAAACATTCTCTGTACTGTTTCGATGCGATTAATTGAAAATTTCAGACGTGGGGACCAAACCTCAAACGCGTAGTCTAATTTGCTTCAGACTAGATATATATAAAGTGATTTAATTCCAGATTTACCAGAGAAAGATTTACAATTTCCTCGTATAAAACCTGCATTTGTTTAGACTTACTGACAATCTTTTCTATGTGAGCTTCAAAAGAAAGATTTCTGGATAAAATCACACCTAAGTCTTCCACCTCTTTCACACACATCAAGCACTCGTCATATATTCTATACATAAAGTCAGTCTTTACCCTTTTTGTAGTGAAGTTTATAACTGAACATTTTGCGATATTGAGTATCAGTTTCCAAGTTTTACACCATTCACATACCCGATCAATATCACTCTGCAGTAAAACACAACTGTCTTCCCTTTCTATAGATTTAAAGAATTTGTAATCATCAGCAAATAGTAAACATTTGGAAAATCTTAGAATGGTAGAAAGGTTGTTAATATATAATTACAACAAAGTGGGACCTAAAATTCTTCCCTGGAGAACACCAGGAGGGACTGCACACCAATTTGAAAACACACCGTTAATTGAAACTCTCTGCTTCTTTCCAAAAAGATAAGAAGTTAGCCAGTTAATAAGACTACCTGAAATACCGTAAGCTTTAAGTTTATGAATTAACAACTGGTGAATAACGGAATCAAAAGCTTTAGAAAAATCAGTATAAATAGCGTGAACCTCTCGGCGTTTTTCAATTTGTGATGTTAATATATCAGTAAAGGTACCTAAGTTTGTAACAGTGGAATGGTTGGGTACAAAGCCATGTTGCTCGTCACATATCACAGGCTATATGAAATTATTCAAATGATTCAAATAGTTTACCTACAATTGGAATAAGTGAGATAGGTATGTAGTTCGTGACATTTTGTTTGCATGTGGAGAAATCCCTTACTATTTGGTATACATCTGATCACTCGGGTTGAAGTATATACATACTGGATCACATTACAGTCCCCTCACACCGGTCGGCTGTGATTAATTGCCCCCAAGCGTTGCCATGGGATTTGCTTCCCAAATGACTTGATAACTGGGTCAGGCCAGAGATGACCCGGCTGTTATGTTTGGGTTGTTTTCAACTACACACTGTGTACATGTAGGCTAGTGCTGGCGTTTCCTGAAATCAGCTGTAGTAGCCTACAGCCACGCGCACATCATCTGACATAGGATTCAACTATGGTATCGTACCGACAGTAATTTTGTTTTCTTTGCTCAACGCTGATTGTCGGCTCACGCGCTATATTATTGTCAAGTACCTGCGCAATAATTATAGTGATGAATAGAAGTCGCAGAGTTTCAAGACCCCCTCAAAGGTACGGATGGGAGGAGGAGGAAGATGATGCATATGACAAGCAGCACATGAATGAAAAAATACAGCCAGTGAGTGAACCATAGTTTCTCTTTATTTTTTTTGTGAATATTCGGCAGTGATATGGTATCATTATTCTGTTTGAATTAACACACGTAAGCGGACCTACATTGACATATAGTCCGACGAAGCAAAACAAAACTAGCACTTGCTCTAATCAAACCATTTTTAAATGAGTATCTCCCCCCCCCCCCCTTCCCTCACGAACTAAAGTGCACGTTTCCCAGTGCACGTACTAAAGAAATATAAAAAATAACTGTTGCTCGTGCAAGCGAGAGGAGTGCCTTCGTAAAACATTCATTATTTATCCTTGTCAAATTATTCAATACTCAATTGATGGCCATTTTAAAAAGCATATCGTGATAGGCCTACCTGTGTTATGTGAAACTCCGGTGTTTGCCTATACTCTGCTACTGCAATATACGCCTGGATAAACACATTTCGGTAAGCGATATTTCGACACGCGAAATTTCGGCAACTTCATTTCAAATGCAAAATTATGTGTCAATAAAGATAAAAAAAATTGTTCGAACGTGTACCAAGGATACTGTGAAGTCAAATTCAACAACATGATTCAAAGAATTAGACAAGACAGATACGCCTATTGTAACCGGGACAGTATTACTTTATATCCATTTCAGATTATAGGCATATATACAAATAAATTCAAAGTGTAACCTTATTCAGCCTGAGGATAAACATGTACATCTCTGTTACAGTCTGAATAATGGGAAATTTGCTCAAATGTTTCCTTCATTTAAACAATCTGGCTAATCTTCCATATATTTCTGTACATTATATTCATGTACAGAATTTAGTTTTTCGCACAACTGGAACAAATCTTTTTAAAGTACCTGCAGAATAAAGTTGCTGAAATGTCGCGTGTCGAAATGTCGCATGCCGAGATGTCACGGAATCATATCTTGTCAGCCTCAGCGCCATACTGTATCAATGCTGACTGATCATTTAACCACACATATTTGTCATTTACAGAGACTATGGGATATAGATGATGTGATCGAGGAGAGAGGTGAAGGCGAGGATCGTGAAGTTTTGGTAAAGTGGGCAAATTGGGATGGCCCGGATTCTTGGGTGAGGCTGTCAATTAATCCAGAATTGGCGTCCTACCTTGCTCAAAACCGGGCGAACCCAGACAGCAGTACTTTAATGAGGAAATCTCTTCCAAATGTCGAGCAGTCTCTGTCTGAGATATCACTATTACGCCAGGTAATATTTGATAACTTGGCAGAGATTCGCTACACAGGTGATGGGAGTATGGGCCGGCAGAATAGGGTGTCCATAAAAGTTCCCTTCAGCACGGAAGGATTTCACACTCATTTCCGATCTCAAGGTTTCAGTAATATTCCAGTAAATAATAATGGCAATGTTTCTTGCTTGCTTACTGTGAACGATATTACTCGAGTTGTGGGACCGGGATGGGATGTGAGGGGATTTCCTACATCTACAATGACATATGTTTCAAAACGAGAATACCTAAACTTAAAATGGGGGTATAAAGAACGAAAGACATACAGTCACGAGTCGTGTAAAAGGTAATCATCTTGAAATATATGTTTCTATACGTGCTATATGGACAACATTTGCATGCAATGAAATTATACTCAACAACTTTCTATTGACCATATCGTATCTATGTTCATTTCTGACCAGAGGTTGATTTGTCATTTCAGGTGTTCTTGGAATGGGCTTGAGAAAGACCGTCCACAATTGTGTGACGGAGTCATGGTTCCTGTTATTGGTCCGCCGTGGCTTTCCTTGACTTTCACAAGAGCGAGACGGAACCGTATAACTTGCCAAATTGCTGGTGCACGGTATGTAGAGCAAATTACCTGGATAAATTGCAGTAAGCCTGGGAAAGATATTCAGCTGGTGAAGTCGGTGGTACCCGTAAACTATCTAAATGGACAAGCAAGTCGCTGCTTACCATTTCATATAGATTTACTAAGCATGGTTGGAACATCCCTCTTACCCTTTTCAGTATTTTTATTGATGACATTACGAAGAAATTTGACAACAGCTATGCTCCTATTAGCCAAAACGAGCAGTTCCAGTTGTCACATCTACTTCTCGCCGATGACCGGTTGTTATCTGGATCCCTAGCTGGCTTACAGAATTGTGTATAGATAATAACCGGATAAAACTAAAATTTTAGTATTCAAACAAGGCCCACAAATGACAAAACCTACGTCGGTCTCTTGGTGAGCTCCAGATAAATCAAGTAATCAAATATCAATATTTGGGGGTCCTTTTTCGAGGACTGGACACTTCGGTCGACATACTGATCATCTCGCCAACTATGGTTTACGAGCAGCAAACCACAGTTTATCACATAATATGGATGAAAGGACATCGCTACATCAATATCGGTGGCCATTTGTTCCAGACTCTTCGAGAGGGTACAAAAAGAATTTCATAACAGCCCTTATAAAAAAATACCATGGTTTTACCATGGTTTTCATGGTAATATCATGGTAAAACCATGCTGCATTGTACCATGGTTTTCAAGGTAATACCATGGTACAGTTTGCACTATGGTTCAATGTACCATGGTTTTCATGGTAGTACCATGGTTCAACGTACCATGGTTAAACTTAACCTTGATCCACTATGGTAATACCATACTAATTACCTTGGTGCACAATGCATTGGCTTAACATACCATGGTTAACCATTCTGAACAATATTAATACCACGGTACATAAAAAAAACCATGGTACTGTATAACATATTTAACCAAAATATTATTTCCTTGATTTTTTTGGCGTACTGTTGTTAGTGAAAAAAACAAACAATACAAGGGAAGGCTTTCAATTTACGAGAAATAAATGCATGAATGCAAAGTTATGCCTGTGAATAAAGTTGAATGTCTGACAGAAAGGCTTAGAATTAAACCGGTATATTTAAACAAATGATGTTTACAAAATATACTGATTATGTTTACCTCTGGCGAATAACATCACGTGGTACAAGGCGGAAAAGAAATGTATCGATATTGGGTACTCTGAATGCTTGTCCTGGAACAAAAGACATTTTTATTTTCTTGGCTTGAATCAGTGAGACTTATAACATATTTAATTGTCATCTCTGCATTAAGGATTATAAACAATTAAGGGAAGAGTTTCCCCGTAGTTCCCGGAAATAGGAATTAACATCTTCAACTCCACAAAATTTGACCCTGCAGAGCTACGGCACAGGCCTTGCTTCGATGAAAAGCCACCCCACGAATAGGGAAATGTGACGCAAACTGAAACGTTTTCTAAACTTTAATACACGAGAAATTTTATCAAAACTATTTGTCAGTTCATTAGTTGCCGAATAAATCCTACAACAACAACACGTACAGTCAGGCTGCCGGGAATTTTTTTGTCGTATTTTTCCGAACAGGCTGTTTATCCACTGAATATGTCCTCTAATATTCCGACATTCAACTCTAATAAAGATTCGAATGAAATTCCCTCTTTTAATAATCAGGCTATTGTTGCTATACTTCGTTGATTTCCGTTGTTTTTCCGAATGGTCGATCGATTCCGAATGGGAGTCAAGTGTGAGATCGAAAACGAGGCTACGACAAACATGGCGGTGAAAAAGTAAATTTCTGTTTGGTCTGTTTTGTCGCGAGTTCTTCCACCTGTAATGGGACAAGTTACCCGACCATGTAAAACGACAGAATGCATTACTGTTCGTGATAAAGTTGAGTGAGATTCTAGCGTTAATTTAGGGTTCCTAAATCAACAGTAACGGAAGTGCCCCACGCCGTCACTGAGATCAGTCCTTCACACAGATTAATGCGCAAGTTAGATCAACATCAAGGCATCACTGTGACTTGAGCGCTCTATGGCACAGCGATGAGCAAGGCAGCGAGCGATTATCCTGGCTACCCAAGCCATTGTTTAGCAGGGTACATTCGTCCCATTTGCACTCTCACAATAGCCTATCGTCCTATCAATAGAGACTGATTACTACAAACGGGATGCAGCGAGGCGTAAATTGGACCCTCCATGACGTTTGGCATTGTAAAATTGTTGATGGGCTCAATAACGATTCCAGCTGTTCCAGCCAAAGTTTTGAGATTCCGTGGTAAGTACTCTAATTAGGCATAGGAGGTGATTTTTAATAAGGACATTTACATGTCAACAAATTAAAGCACAATTAAGTTCTCCATAAATCAAGTACGATATGATATAAAACAGCATGTATCTTGTCTTCATTGAATTTACGGAAGGGTCAAAAGTGTCCGAAATTGTGACTAGATTTTGTGAGGTTGCCATCAAATCTACACTGGTAACCTATGGCAACCTATTCCATAATTATTAACCTACTGTCATATTATTAGTCAAGATTTAGCGAAGCTAAGTAATCAAATTTCTTGAGTTGCGTTTTTCCTGAATTTGTGTTGCCATCTATATTGTTTGTTTTTTTTTGCTGTCTTTTTTAGTTTTCCATACCACAAAGCCTTGTTAACAGCATCACAAAGAACGATGCTAGGGTCATTCTCATGGAAAGGCGCAATTCGTGTCACTCGACCCAAATTTTCTTCTAACAAGTCTTATGGCGGGAAAAAATCAGATTGTTCGTAGTATTCATTTAGTAGAGTACGAATAACTCATTGCAAGCACTCTCCCGATTGATTTTTTCGGGTAAATTTTCACCAGAACCCTCAATTTAGGGTAAAATAGACCTGTAACTGGCTGTAGTCACCTACTTGATACCACGATAAAGTTGCCAAAAATTGGTTTGTTCTACATTATTCTACCTTTTTGGCAACCAGCTACATCTGTTCTTTCAATAAATGAACATATTTTTTACAGGGACAGATTATCTTGTGAAAATGGCATGGGCAAAGGTCTGTAACTGGTTTTCGGGTCATTGGTGTTACTGTACCTGAAATCGGAGCCAAAAAGAGAATGCTTAAATTAGAAACAAAGATTTGCCACCAGGCGGCTTCTTTTCCAAGCGCGGGTAAACTTGAGATTCCATAAGAAGTGTTTTATGAAACTCTTTTCAGTATTTCAGTCATTTCTAGCTCCAAATTTTCAGCGTATGTTTATTACCGGTCACTGGTGTGTCAGTATGAACATGTAGTGGCTCCCGAGTAAAAATATTAACTGGTAATAAAGAAATGTGCGCAAGAATTACAAAATCATTGTTCTTGGACCGTCACGACAATATACGAGGGAGTAACAATTCCTTCCAAAATGTCAGTGGTGTTACCTGTCAGTGGTGTTACTATTTGTAGGGTAACACCATTAACAATTATGATGATTTTGCTCCAAATTTCAGTACAACTTGAATTTACCTTTCTTCCAAATAATACTAAGTTAAGGAGTCTTGTCATATACGTGTTTTGCCCCTAGATCGTTTTCATTCACGGCTACTTTTTTGCCTCTATGAACAAATTGGTCACTGTTGTTACACGAGGTCAGTGGTGTTACTCGAGGTCACTGGTGTTACCGGGTTGTCACTGGTGTTACATTTCAGTTAGATAACTATTACGCATGCAGTTTTAAATACTAACCCTTCAGTTTTTATAAAGTCTATCGTATATTAAGTCATTCCTCTTGTGTTTTATTCACCGTTTCACTACCATTGTTGCTCATCATGAATGAAAACACATTGCTGATGATATAATTTTACACCTATGGAATGGAGCTTGTTTTGTCTAATTCCAGCTTAAAAGGATTGGTATTTTACTTGGATTGAAATCCAGCCAATCAACAAGGCGCCATCACACTTTATTGACCAATCAGATAACTGTATGGCGCTCCTTTATAAAACATACCATGGTTATTACCATGGTAAAAACAATGGTGTTTTGGCCATTTTACCATGGTGTGGTGCATTACCATGGTATTTACCACAGTAGTTACCATGGTAAATACCGTGGTAATGTACCATGGTATGTACCATGGTAAATACCATGGTATGTACCATGGTAAATACAATGGTAAATACCATGCCCAAAACACTATTGTTTTTACCATGGTAATAACCATGGTATTTTTTTATAAGGGAGGCTACGCCAAATGCAAGTTAATAAATGTAACTGGGGAGTTCGTGCAGAACGCTTCGACCCGCAGATATACGACATGGCCGCTCGATCTACAAACTATTATCATTATACAAAAATAATAGAGACAGACATACCCATCACACCTAACAAATGTTCCTGTCTGACAAGAAAATGAAATGGTTACAAATTAAAAGTATTTCTTGAGACTAAATATAACGGATGTTAACACACATCCTTGTCCTCCGGACAATTTGATAATAGCACACAGTCTGTTCAAACAGATCACTGCTTGATCAAGTTTGACCAGTAAACAATAAGAAATGGCATATATTTCCACACGAGCTCACTATGTACATGTACTAAATGGTATTATGAACACTATTTTGCCGCACATCGTTCTTTTTTGTTCATTCTCTTTTGTACTCCTTTGGTGGTGTATCTCACAATAAACTTCTTGAATCTTCTCTTGAATGTCATCTTCATGGAGAAGCAATATGGATTTAGAAGATTCATGTTGCGGTCACACATCTGTTGTATTAACTCATCTGCTTGGTGTACCGCCTCTCTATCCTCTCCACACCTTCGTGTTTTGCCCACAATAATCGATTTTCTCTCTCCAAGATCTTTCGAAATAGAACATGAAAAACAATCAGATTCTCTCTTTATAAGGGTAATGATTTACTCTTGGATGTCAAACTGGCCAGGGTACAGCCATGTTGTTCTTCGAAATCCATTGAAATGATGAATAGGAGCCAATCATGATTGTGCATGACACCTGAATGAGTCAGGTTAGAAATCATCTGTATACACATTTATTCAGGTTATCTTTCCTGTTAATGGATATATTTATTTGGGTTTTTGATGATCTGAAGAAAAAAATGTTATCCAAATTGAATGCTCATATTTGTGTCTGCAGGGATTGAACCCCATGGAGATCAGATACAAACATCAACGGTAAGTTACTACTACATTTTACCTGTAATGATATCCTTTTCTTCACGTGTCCACCCAATCTGTTAGTTGAACCAAAGTATGCCAGCCTGTGGTCATAGTTTTTTCACTCAACTTGTGATACTCCAATATCGTGGATGTATCGATATTTGGCTAAGAAGTGTGGTACGTGGTACACCATACCTGTAATCAAAAAGTCACATATATTGATTTCTGCGGATGCAGGGGCCAGCTAGGAAAGTGTCACTCAAACGAAGATAATACGAATGGACAAGGGGGAGAAAACTCTCTTCCATTTTTTTAGAACTGCTCTATAATACGTATATTGAACAAAATTTAGTAAAACAAAATCCTGAGTTTTACCTCCCTTTGACCTTGTGAATTCAATTAACGATTCCTAAATCACTAATAATGAACTCACAGTGGATATAAGGGGTAACATCTTCATCGAACGTGTATTTACGGAATTCGTCGGCCCAGTTCATGGCATTTACTTTGAATGTTCCAGGTGTCATGTAATTGGGAGAGGTCGGGAGAACTGGAGTGCTTCCATCATCAGATTGAACCAGTGCCCGAGGTGTTGTAGTGCGTCAATGTCGAGACGATGTTCATTCGACTGATCTTCTTCATCGAGTTCGTAGGACACCCGGATGCGACTTCTGGGTTTCTTGAGGAACTGCGTGTGCAATACAATTAAACAGTGTTATCAGTGTTCAAAGATTGGAGGAGTGTTAACGTAACAATTTACCATCGCGGATTTCATATAATATATTTCCATACTCTTTGATTCTCTCCCAAATGTTCTTTAAGCCTTGCAACTAGATCTTCTTTCTTCCCTTTGGTAGACATGTTCCTCAGACGCAACTCATCTCTGAGTACTGCCATGCCCAGGGCCTCGGGGTGGACATACCGTCTGTCGTCGACTTCGTCTAACACATTGGAAATCACCATCTTTTTGATGATGGCATGCAGTTCATCGCCTGTAAGGCAAATCAAATAATGCCAGTCAATATTGAGATGAGTGGAAAAAATGTTCTGCGAACTATGAAAAAAGTGAGCAGTGTTGTCAATTCTACAACCTTTGTGATGTTTTTGGCCCAGGCAATTCACCCGCTCAATCTCCGATCTTTGAATGTCCCATGATTGAACTGTTCAGAAATTATCGGTATGCATGATTTCTTTGGTAGACTGTATGAATTACACGTCTCTGTCATGACGTTATGAGTGAGAGAACAAGCGATACCTATTCTTAATACCCACTAGTACTTTGCATCACATTGTTGCAGTGTATGCAGATATTGAACTGAAATCAATATTTAAGAATATAGCGACATTAACTGGTTTGTACTTGTAGACAATTAAATGGATGAACTTACTGCTGAAGTCACATATCTGTTTTTTGGTGCAGTGGCACCAGATGCGGAAGTAGTCGGCATTAGCGGCATTGATCCCTTTGAGAATATTTAACCCTTTCCAGTCACATGTCAGTATCCTGAAATGCAAATATAGTCTTAATCCAATGGTGCGTGTTCCTTACATATATACACCGTAGATACAGGAATAAACCCAAATGAACCTCCTTACAATCTCAATCCGCATTTGTGAAGTTCATACATGTTTTTTTCTGGTACACATTCATTTCTCTTAAAATAAAAATATCATTAAAATGCGACCAAGTCACTGTTCTTTCCAAATATTAACACTGTGCCTGTGGTTGATACTTGGATGACGTTTGTCCCCCACATTAACCTACTTATTAAGATGTGAAAAGAAATAACAAACCAATTGAATTTAACAGTCTTGTCAGTCATTGATATCCCAGTTAAATCGGCATTCCTCATATCCTGAAAAGTCTGCTTAGAAAATCGCTCCATCAATTCTCATCACCTGTGTATGCAATAAGAATACAACTCTATTTGCAGTACAACCATTATAAAGACTGGGCAAATTCAAATGTTAAACAATACGTGGCAAGACAAGACCAGTGCTATGGTGAATTGTATCACGGTAGGGATGAAGTCTTATATATGCTACTGATTGACGATAGCAGGCAAACAAGCACCTTGATTGACCGTGTTGCATATAGTCACTATGAATTTGCCAAATAAAGGGTTTTCTGAAAGTTGACTGACATGTCCTCTGTTCATGTGTAATCCCTGGAATGCGATGGATTTCCGTGTTTATAATGCGAGATACAGAACTTATTTCCTAATATAATATAAAAATGAATTACTTTCCCACATGCATACCAATATTGCAATTCTTTTATTAGAAACACACTAATTGTAAATGGATTAAATGCATACGGTCGTCTTACCCATATAAAAAAAAGAGAGTGAGCTCATCTTCTGATGACATACTCAGATCATCGATATTCTCTGGCAACTTATTCCTTGGATGCAATATCTTCACCACCCTACGGACAGAATCTTTTTTCTTTGATATTTTCGCGCCATCGCAAGAGAATCTACAGTCAATGGTTACAATGTCGCCAGAAGACTGGAGCAGGGGCTGATGTTCTGGAAGCTGCAAGACGTAATCTGCAACTTCTGTTAGATGCCTATACGAGCAATCATCCTGCGCCTGTGATTGAAATATGCAAGCCACATTTAAAGCAAACATATCATTATTGAGTACATGCATCTGTGTTCTTCCTTCTCAGACGAGTTGGCCAAATAATTATAGCCAAAAGCTAGCAGTTTAAATTTACAATTTTACCATATACATGAGCATCACTTAACTGAAACTATTCGCAATATAATAATATAGATATACTGAATTAAGATCGTAATAAGGTAAATATGATATCCATACCCCATCTGCTTGTCTAATGGGATTAACCGTAGATACTCTCTTCTTTTCCACCTGGATTTGATTTTTGGAGGGAATAATATGGTTCAGCATATGAAGTTCGTGTAAGGCCTCGTCTGAAATCCTGAATTTGTCCTTGATATTAATCACTCGATGAAGTATTTCCAGGGGACATTTTGTGTATTCGGGTGGGCAGAGATTGAAATTCCTTCGCTCGGCATTATTATCACCATCTCGTGGACAAAATGAGAGCGACGTTCCATCTTGCAGGGTCAAGTCGACTTTCACTCGTTTTATATCTTCATCCAAATCATCACAATATTCGGTAAACACCTTTTTGTAGCTTCTCTTTCTCCGAATGCGCTGGGCTTCTCCTAGTTGGGAGTATGGCTTGGCGATTTTTCTGTTGCGTCGCTTCACCTTTGCATTCTCACAAGGACTTCTCACATTCTCATCTCCAATTCCAGCAATATTGTTCACTTCTTGAGTGTTAGTCGCATTTATATTTTCGACTAATGGGCGCCTTTTTTGTCGATTCAATTCGTCAATTAGTCTTTTGTTCTCCCGTTGAAGAGTTATTATTTCCCTGTGTTGCGCTATGCCGCTTTGTTGATGAAATAATACATCCATCCCTCGACTATATCTACAGAACGTGTTGAAATACACTAGTATGTTATTTCGCATATACCCTATCGGTTAATGAATATTTTTCAGCTTGCGTCGAATACCGCACCTCATAAATCGAACAAATACGCAGTTAAATCCTATCCAAATTAGCTATATAAAGGAGAAAAGAAGATATTAAAGCACCGCGAACTTTCCATATATACCCGGAAGCCGACTGTGAATGTTTTAATTTCCCGCCACTGCTCTTTTATCCTCGGGCCAATTTCGTATCATTTTTTCACCATCATAATAATACATGTTAGAAGCCATAGAATGACATAACAAATTACATTGTATAATGAACCAGCGAATGCTATTCATTCCACTTTCTTGTCCTTTATTCGTAACAAAAATATTTGAGCATTTTCATCGAGATATGATGTGACCCTCCCCTACAGTACGTTTCATCATAATATGGTACATGTACAGCCTTCCATAACAGCCATAGGTTCTCTTTATGACATGCCTTTTGTGAGATTGAGCAAGATTATATTCTGGGTATTTATATATTTACATCGATGTGTTCGTGCCACAAAAAATGAAAGTATATTGGTGAATGTTCTGGTCATTTAGTGATACGGCCCTGGTACATCAAGCAGTTGAATAGACTCGGAGTTAAACATATTAATACTGGGCTTCACCAGCCTCCGTCTATAAATAGTTCGCTCAGCTGTATTGAGGTCGCTGTCCTCAGATCTGGCTGTTGAATCCAACAGCGAGAGAGCACCAGGCATGCCTGACAGTTCCCAAATTCCATGGTGTCATGTTTCCCTCGCTTAAATGATCGGACTTTTCTCCGTATGGGGCGCGGTGAAACATGCATGCATACGAGCCTATTTGTGTGGCATTCTTAATCAATCACGATGGAACCAACAGTTAAACTTTGGACAGAAATTTACGTCTTTAATAAATATTAATTTACAGCTTTTTCTCAAGCACTGAAAAATGTTGCCAGTATTTATTTAACTAGGAAGGAAATTTATGTTCACGGTGCTATTGAAAACATTGGCATTTTGGAAAAAAAAACCCTCAGATGTGATGACCGTGGAACAGATGTGAAATTACAAACATTTGATGTCGTTTGTAATATCTGTGGCCTGTAACCGACATTACATCAATGAAAGACACACCCGCCACAAGCAATGGTTGGTGTTACGAGTAATCTTTAGATGTATTAATTTATAAGACTTGATTAAAATATAAAACGAATTTGATACATTTAAGTATTTCCTATTTCGTTTGCCTGTCGATCTCTATCTCATTTCGTTTGTTAACCAGATCTCTCAATTTCTCATCGTCAGCTGAGGAAAATCTACTGCACCTTTGTTCAGCTGATCACCCTCGTGTTGTGTCTCATTTAAAGTCTACCTTTGTTCAGCTGATCACACTCGTGCTGTGCCTCATTTATAGCAGCAAGAAGAGATGCATCATCAGCGTCTCTCGTGAACTTTTCGATCTCCACTTCTCTTGTTAATTCATGTCTGAAAGCACGTCTTGTTTCTCGTGTTGATCTGTTTCTTATTGTGTACACTCGTATGTCCCAATTGATTTGTAAATATCTGCGATTATACATTTTATACCTTTAAAATAAACTAAAATTCCTACTTGCAGGGTATCCATTCTATTTGTTTATTCGATTTTACAGGCAGACGAGACTTTGTCCTGCAATTCATCACCCGCCCTGTGAAATGGATTCTCCCGAGTGAACACCTGTGCGTGCCAAGATCAGGGTGTAGATTTCATACGTCACAAAATCCTCAACCGTGCTAAATCGTGTAATAATTGCACGGTTATCGGTGTGTAATAGGTGTGGGTGTTATAGAATGTTATTCTAAGTGTTATGTTAATATAAGCCGAACACATGCCCATAGTATAGCGCTATAGCATTCAGCCGTTAAGATTCCAGAATTCGTCATGCATGTCTTTGCACTATCCATGTAGAGAAATGCCCGTAGATGTGGCCCTTGCCCGAAAGACCAGTCGGCTTCACCCACTGACGACCAGTTTCAGTGCCAATGTGCCCATTAATAATGAACCAAGCCTCAATCCAGTCCGTGTCACGGCCATGAACGCGGTCATGTTTTTGTAGACGTTGTCGCATTTAACGCGCGACGCAATGACTTGTTTTGACGAGAGCAGATTTTGGAGCCAGTGTTTTCTGCAGTAGGCATACGGTTTGGTACATTTCTCAATCTTCGTCTTTAATATTATTCACGGTACGTGCATACATCAACACTTGCATTGACATAGAATACTAACCTGATAGCAACATGATCCATTATCTCTTGCAATTCAGCTTCATTTTTGACTGAAAATCAATTCCACGGAGTTTAGATGTACTTGCAGTGGAAATGAATCTCTTTGATAACAGTTTTCATGAAGTCAAGCTGAAGATCGTGATCTCACGCCAGACCCAAATTCGAAATTGAAACTGACTCGACTCTGTGTGGTGCCAACACCCAGCGAAAGGGCCAATTGTGCATGGGTGTCTCGAAACTGCCAACAGTCCTGAGTACTTTCGTATTGGCACAGGGATATATCTCTCCAACGCCCAATGCTGGTAAAATATTAAATGCAACCAAGTTCCACAGGCCTCATTTAGCAATGAGTAAATGAGTGTGAGTTTAGTCTAGCTTCAGCCTTGTTGTTGTGGCACAAGCAGATCCAGGAAATTGGACAGCAAGTTAGAGCAACATGCCCATTTGGGCAATAGTTCCTCGTTTCGGCTGCTATAGGTTCCATGACCTACCGAGTCAACTGTATGTATTTTTATGTATCTATGTTTGATGTTTGACCCTAGGGGTCAAATATTTGACCCGAAGGGTCAACCAGATACATATAGGGATGCTGAAGAAATTGACCAGCTCAGTGTCTTGCTAACACATTACAAGATAGAGTCCTTACACGACAAGAAAGAGGTCTGAAACTTCCTTCTTTAGAGTGTTCAGGTTTCAGTGTTTTTAATGTTCGTGTATAGTTTCAGGTCTGATATGTTCAAATTTTTTTCTGTATTTATCTAATTTTATGCATGTATTCATTAATTTTTCAGTGGCACTACTTTCTTGCTCAAAATATGTCGTCTGCTAAACCACAGATTTTGAGAGGCACATGTTGAGTGATTTTGTAGGGCTAACTCATTCTCATTAGAAAGCGTGTTCAAACAGTAACAATACCAGTATAGGTGTAATTCATTTTAGAAAACAATGGCATATTTCCCTTTGCCTGTATTCATTTACATTTTGATGAAATATGTGTGTTGAGTTACAGTTTGGAATTTTCACCATTTAATCTCACCCCTCAAGACCCTCTCCATTATCTTTTTATGGTAAGTTTCTAAAATCCAGTGGTGGTCAAATCATTTACGTATTCATAAATGTTTTTTCCCCATTCTGCTTCTGAAATATTCATGGAAAGGTCTCTGCATATTACATGCACCCAATGTGTAAAACTATTTTTGTGCAGGAATGGTGACAGATGAGATAAAGAGTGATGTCCCTTGATTGAACAGAATACAACATTTTTAGCTATCTCAAAACATATATTTTAATGTGTTAACGTTGTTACACTCCTCTATCGACTTTTATAATTGTTGCTGGACAACCCAAACTGCTTGGTGGAGATTTGTGAGACTTTGTTTTTCCGAGTTTGCGACAAAAACTTGAAAAGTTGACAGAACATAATATAGGTAACGGAAACTGGACACTCATTAACATGGCGGCAGTAGGGACTACCCTGCACGTTCTTATGATCATGTTGAGGTTTTACTCGACCCTAATGAACGCCTCTTCTATGGAAGAGCCCAGAATATGTTTTAACTACAAACTAGATCCTGGAATGTATAACAAATCATCACTCTGGAAAACTCAACTGGGGCACTATGTGTGTGGTCTCTGGGTCAGGCGAGTAACAACTACAACACCGGTCATACCAGAACATCATATCGGTGGACTTTGCCTGCGAAGCGACCCAATGCCATTGTATAGTCTTTTTGTTATTGTGTCACCAAACTAGCCGGGGACATTGAAGTTAACCCAGGTCCAATTCGGAATCCGTGCAAAGTGTAAGGGAAATGTGTTGCAGCAAATCAGAGAGCTTTATCCTGTGACACAGGCAGCAGTCCTTGGTGGGTTAGGGAAAGAGGGAAGGTTGGTGGGGGGTGGGGGAGAGGAAAAGTTTGCGGGGGGGGGGGAGGTCTCTATAGATATGCTTAGACCCACTATGGCCTCCAGTGTCACATCTCGCAATATTTGTCCTCCGATATACAAGGACTGCTACCTGTGTCCTGTGACACCTGTGAATACTGGGAGCAAATTAAAATGTGTCCAGGTTACTCCTGCAGAATATTGATGGTTACAGAGGTTGGAGACTATTGACTGGACAAGTCCTCTCTGTATTGCATCACTAGGAGAACTACCTTTTACAAAAGTTAGATGTCGATTAGGAACATCAGCAATGTCGGTCTGAAGGAGATGGAAAAATTACTTTTGGGAAATATCAGCCAGATGTCGACAGGTAGCATCAATAATACCAGTTTAAGGATCATTCTTATCTTTGAGATTTTCGAAAAATTTCTAAAGTCTAAATTTCCAAAAACGCGCCCCTCATCATTAGAGTGACCAAATTTTATGACGCAATGATACCATGAGTCATGAAAGAACAAAAAATGTACCGGTATTTATCTCTTTTTTTGACAATGTTTTCAATACCTTCGAGAAGCAAAAATGAAATTAACTGACAACAAATTTTGGAAGCGACTTTCAGAAATGATTACTATAACAGGCCAGGAAAAGGATAAATAAAATGACTCAACTAAGTTTTGGATTCCTACAAGCAAAATTATCCATTTCACCTGACCGTACATGCATTTTCGACTCTGCACGTGTGCATAAATGACTGCAAGATTCAAGATTCAAGAAATTCTATTTAAAGTCGGTTGTCAGTTTTAAAAGATGATAAACATTAGCTCTGAGCGAGCTATTTTACCGACAAAACATTGATATAACATGGACAATAAAAGTATAAAAATATAAGTAAAACGATATCACAATTTCTGAAATAATTATGTACATGAAGGATATATCCCAAGCTATAGATTTTATATATGATTAAATGCGATTTAAAATGAGTACATGTAGAAACGAGATTAGAAATGATAAACATATATTAAGAATTTACGAGCAGTTAAGAATTTATATGGTATCTGATTATATACATTTAAAACTAGAGTATAAAGACTAGAAACGATAAACAATTGTGTACATGTAATTAAGAGCTTACAGGCAGTTAAGAAATTGTCTGATTATACACAATTTAAAATTTAAAATTAGGGTACATGTAAATGAGACTAGAAATGATGAACGAATGTGTACAATTAAGAAAGTCTCAGGGGTTTTTCTAGACACTTTTTTCGTCGTGGTAACCACGATGAAAAACAATTACAAATTGAGTTTTTGCAAAATTTTGTCAATTGAGTTTTATTGCCGAAAATTGAGTTTTCTAAAATTTTGAGAATTTACGCGCCGAAGGCGCGCGAAAAATTGAGTTTCTACGAAATAAATTGAGTTTCTGAGAAATCTAAACTGAGTTTCGTCGTCTGTTATCCCGTCCCCCTCCCCCAAAACCCCCGCGAGAAAAAAAAAAAAAAACGTGTGACCAGCCACGCCACTCGAGTCGAGATAAGCACTCAGGATTTGTAACTGATGTGCAGACAGATAACTTGTGTACCTTTATTATTCAATCGTATAGCTCCGATAAGGACGTCTGGTCTTGAACTGTTCTCATTTCAGTCGTATATAGTGGGGCGGATAAGTGCCATTTTAGGGGTCAATACTTCAAATGGTGATACAAGCATGAAACTTGGCACAGCCATTCTCATCAGGTCATATTTCAAGAAAAGCAATTGAGCCACTTGAAAATTCAAGATGGCCGCCATTTTCAAGATGGCCGCCTTTTTCTTCTGTTAATTTTCACTTTCAACACATAAAATGGTACCGTTATTCGATTTTAAGTTAGGTCAGTTATAATTGATAATTTTCTGAACATGCTGAAACCAACTGCAATTTAAAAAATCCAAAATTCCCATATTAGTAGTAGGAAGAGTTGAAATTTTGTCACATTTTTGCGCACACAGTCATCTGCCCCTGAATATGTGGAGTCAAATGGAGCTAACGTCCCATCCGATGACGTCACTTCCAGGTCAGGGGTCACATCTGAATCAAAGGTCATTTCCGGGTTAAAGGTCACTTCCGGTCACGTGACAGTCCAGCAAGAGTTATCTGCCCCTATATAAGATCCCAGGTACTTCAATGTTAATCTCCAGGAAATGTATGTTTGGGGTAGGAGTAAGGGTGTGGTCATTTTTTTTTCTTTTTGATTTTGCTATGGATTTTGCTATGGCACCTTGTTTTCTCTTTCTTACCATGTAGAACGCGATAGTAGGGTCTCGTGACCACCGTGTGATTTTCGCAAGTTCTGAATGCGCATGCGTCGTGCATAGGCAGATCGGCGTCAACGTTTTGGGTTTGTGATGGACCACTATTGATCCGATTGCGTCGTGTGAGGTATCAGTTTGAAGTACTCGTGGGCTGGGCTGGTGTGGAGTGGAAGTATAGGGATATGGTGCGCATGCGCAGGCAAGCAATTGTGAGAAAAGGACATTGGAATTGACGTTTTGGGATAGAGATAGAACAATATTGGTTCGAATGGGTCGTGCGGTGTGTAATGTCGAAGCATGCGTTGGGGAGAATCCGTCCGGACGGGTGTGTAGTGGAAATACCGTCCATCTGCTCATGCGCAGTGGAAAAAGAGCATTCGAATGGACGATTTTGTCTCGAGATGTTTCAATATTGGTCCGAATGGGTCGTGTGAGGTATACTAGTCAAGCACTCGTGGAGTACAGTCAGACTGGGAGCGATATGCGCCTGGGCACTCGGGGACATTCGGAAGGGTAAAGTAGCGCGTTTGGGGAAAGGTGGACATTACAAGCGTCTGGTCCGTCATTCATAATTCAGCCGTCGTCCATTAGAGAATATCCGCGTCCATAATCCAAAGATCTATTCCATATTCCATATAACAGTATTAGCACCAAATTCAAAAGACAATCATAATATACATAAACATAGGCTTGTTTCCTGCAAGAGAGAAGCGGCCAACAGTTTTCAATGATGCCGGCAAGACATCATGTTCCAAAATATCAAATCCGTATCGCTGATCAGTATTCTTAATCCATAATATTCGTTGTAAATTCGTCTTCTAAAGAATGATGTATCTCAGTCACGCTTTGATTGTGACTGTTCATATGAGGATCTTGGAGTACATGGGTTCATACGGCCCATGTTCGATCTGGCTACATGTTAGATTTAACTCCGCGTATGTGTGTAGGTGTGTATGGAGGAATAGGAGGAGGAAGTGGAATAGGAGGAGGAATGGGGGTGAGTGAGTGAGTTATTGAGGCGCGCTCAACGCTCGTCTTAACGCATCGACGCACTAACGATGGTGAGTAAGTGAGTGGTCATATAAGGTCGTTTGTAAACCACTAGCCTCAGGCTGTATCCAAACATGAGTGGTATCCCATTGAAGCTCTTATCTGGTAGAGCCAGACTGGTGGTGACACACATGTGCATGCGCAATGAGGAGTAGTAGAGAAAGGGGAGTTTCGGAGATGATGATATGCCCCAGGCACTTCAAGGTTATATGCAATAGCAGTACTTGCAGCGAAAGAAGGGGAATCCCGCACAACGCCTTAACTCCTATCTTAACGCACGTTAATGCTTTATCTCAACGCCTTAACGCCCTAGCATAACATTTGACGCCATGGCGCTGACAGATGAAAGAAAGAAAGATCAACTCGTTCACAAGTTTTCATATAGATTTTCTCGCCAATGTTACATCATAACCAAGCTGGGGGAGCCACTTTGGATATGTTTACAACACAGGTATGTTCTTGTCCAAACAGAAGCCACAATTTGGCGCTGCATCACTCATATTCGTTCTTGCCTGTTAAATGCTGCTCTTGTCCAATCAGAATTCGCCATTTCAGGAAGTTCAGTCTTCGAACATATTCGCTCAGATCCGTTTGTTCTAATCGTCGTAGGAGAGGCCAGGATACTGTAAGGGCAACATGTCCTAGAACAGTTGTTTGCGCATTTTTATCGCATTTTGCAGGGCCTTGGTGGGTGGTAGCCTAATATTCTCTTCCAAGTGACGGGTGTGTGGGGTCGCCTTTCATTTCAAGCGGTAGCAGGGTATACTGGTCATAGATCGCCATGGCTGTTTTCCTGATGCAGGGACGCATTTGTTATAATTTATCCTGCCCGGCGTCCTCGATCGTTGCAGCGTGAGTATTAATAGCTGCTGTCACAATACAATCCCAGAAGGTAGGATCTTCCTCACTTCCCTGGGATGTAAGCCCGACTATCTGAGGTCAAAATCTCTATATCAGTAGATAGAATCTCAACAGTCTCTGTTTCGGTATCAGTCAATGGATTCTCAGAATCAGTTGGCATATTCCCAGTATCTGCGTTAGTGGGCTCCTCGGTGTCTTTAATCCCATGTATATTCTTCTGGTGTCTCATCATATCGTAATGTCTGACGAATGTGCGTTTGCACTCAGAGCATGTATAACCCACGTTGACGGTTGAACGTCGACTGGGCAGGTTTTTGGGATATGCTGCCCAACGTCCAGATTAACGCTTCAACGCCCTGGTGAAATAGCTCGGAGGCTCTGATTGTTCTAGATATTCCATGGAATTGACACTAATTCATCGAAATGCAGTGATGCCCATCAACGGTCGACGTTACGCCTTAACGCCCTCATCTTAACGCTTTAACGCCAGTCGTTACGCCTTAACAGCTGTCGCAACGCCTAAACGCCCTATCTTAATGCTTTAAAGCCCTAGCTTAATGCCTTAGCGCCCTATATTAACGAGCTCTAACGCCTTAGAGCATGTGTGGTACACCTGTACTCTATAGCCCGTAGGGCACATGTGACCTTTGACCCGGAAGTGACGTCACCGGATGTGGTTCAGCTCCACATGACTCCACCTATTCAGGGGCAGATAACTCTGGGCGCGGCAAAATGTGACAGAAATTCACCTCTTTCTAGTACTGTAGTAGGAAAAAATCAGTCTGAGTTTACGCTATTAAACTGTGGATGTGGCTTACCGGAAAGGTGTTTTACTGAGTTCTGACTAAGTTATATGTCTAGGGAATGGACTGGCTACTTGGATTTTGTGGTTAGATTATACAATCCCATACGCATGCATGTATTATCAAGCATTCTGGGTCACAATCTGTGAGATAAGTCGTTCACGTGGTTTTAAAATTGTTATTTGTGGTGCATTCGGTACCCACACAAGCAGATGGCCGCCATATTGGATTTCCATGTAACTTATGCATGAGAGTGTTCCAGAGTAGTTGTAAAACATTGGATTCATGGAATTATCTGGAAGAACCCCAGTCATAGATTTGCTAGCTTAATCCGGGCCGAAAACACACCATAATAATAAAGTATGTGTATTTAAATGGTTAATATTGGCGGCCATCTTGAAAATGGCCGCCATCTTGGATTTTCTGATGGCTCAATTAATTTTCTTGAATAACTATCCAATGGGGATATTTATACCAAGTTTCATGCTTGTATCACCATTTGAAGTGTTATACTGATTATCCGCCCCACTATATAGGTCCGATAAAGACATTGTCCTGAACGTTTCTCATTTCAAAGCAAATTGTTCGGCGACGTTTTCGACGATCGAACTAGTCCGCCATTTTGATATTTCAAAGTTACGTCCCCTCTTTTTAGTCCACTCGGGAACCACTGCTGTCATACTGCTGTGGCTTATGAGTCTGGTCTCCGAGACACGCTGTCCGTCAATCTCCGGGTTTTTCGGTTAAGTTCGGAACCAAGACAACGGGCAAGCATTTTCTCTCTCAGTCAACATTTCACTTGGATGCGTGTGACGTTGAAAGACGTTTCCCCAGAAACAAGAAACGAACAAAACAGACATTCCCCAAAATACAGCTGATGTACCATTTGGGAATAAATACACAAAGTGAGCAATGCAGATTGGTGTAAAAACAAAAGATCCACACTCTCTCCTGCGCAACTGGGGATCTACATGCGGGGGCATATATGCTATAACATACAAAATATACGTTTTTATGAATAATTTTGTTTCTGCCCGATAGAAATTTCTGAAACCCCAGTATGTTTTGTAAACAAGTCCCACACCACATACTACAAAATAGGGTGCATATTGAGTTTAATTTGCCATTTTTGGCCATTTATCTGCGTTTACCAAGCAGCATTGGATTTTTTTCGTGAAATCCACAAAACTTCACAACCACCATTGTTTTATTTTTTACGTCTCTTATTAACATTTTTATTGCCATTTATTTCTTCATTTCTTTCCTGTCACTTACAAATACATTTACAATACCCAAACACAGCTTCATTTTTTTTTTACTTTTTACTATTATTATTATCTCAAAGCCTTCATTTCTGCACTATCACTTACAAATACCCAGACACTTACAATACTCAACCACCAACTTTGTCAAGGATTGGTTAACTCATGGAAATGGACAAGGGACAATTTTTATTTCTTGACTATAAGTATAGATTTTTTAAACTAAAGTAAGCTATTTGTAGGGAAAATATTTTCACTTTTGACCTATCACAATCCAGAGCTAAAGTACTCTCCCCCACCCCCAAAATAATCGACCAAATAGAACTTCCCGAGATAACTTGGATTTTAAAATTCTCTTGATTTATTCGGGCTCATTTTTTAATTAAATGAAGTTATCTCTGAGGGAAGTATTTCTACTTAACATCTTTAGCCAAAATATAATCGGCCAATCACAGTTGGATTCTGCATCTGATGGTAAAGGCGGAGGAAAATACTTTCCCCACAAATAGCTTAATTTAGTAAAAAACAAGATCTGCTCTTTCTTATAAAGGAAATTTTTTTTAATTGTGACCTTTGTACACTTTCGATTCCTCATGACATTTTGTTCAAATTTCAGTATCTGAAAATAAACGTTCTGCGCTCAAGCAGTGTGTGAATGTTTGCTAAATTTTAGATTGCAATAAATGTATTAAAAAAACACATAATTTGCTTTAATTTTCCAAATCAATAAACAAAAAATGTTCCATCTTCCAATTTTTGCAAAAAAATATAATTCTCATTCGCAGTGACGCTTCCTTGTCAATATCATGCTTATTACGACTGGTACATCATCTTTTAGTTTTCAGTTGTAGATTTTAAGAAATTCTTATTCTACTTTGAGCAGGTTTCATATTGTCTGATAATAGCTGTACACTCAGCTATGTATGACACGCAACTTTGCTTGATGAGCTTCATAACATTACTGACATGTTCATTCACGATGAAAAATTGTCGCGAATTTATTTATTGTAAGTGTCCTACTAAAAAGATAAAAAAATTGAATTTCCAGACTGCATGCGATGAAAAACCCGAAAAAATTGAGTTTTTCATCTTTTTGAAATTGAGTTATATAAAGGAAAAGTGTCTAAAATAAGTATATCTGTTTATAAATAATTTAAAATTTAGTACATGCAGGGACTAGACTAGAAATGATAAAAAGTTGTACATAGAATTAAGAAGCTGAACTACACATGGCACATTTGCAGCTAGGACCACACCAGCTCCTTAGTAGTCTGCGAAAGTCATTGAAATTCTCAACCTTTCTGAATTCGTTCGGCAGACCATTCCAGATCTGTGTGGCCTGAAATCTAAAAGACTTGTTGCCATATGTAGTAGTTCGGACCCGTGGTACATATAAGACATTATCTGATTTAAGAGAATAAGAACCATTACGTTTATGTATCAAGTCATTAAGAAATTTAGGTGAATTACGTGTAAGATTTTAAAAACTTCAGTTGCTATGGACCTAAGTCTACTTAATTCTAAGGAGGGAAGTTTTGATTTGTGCAGTAAGTCATCATAGCTACTTTCCCAATCCCGATAAACAAAACGTAGTGCTCTATACTGGAGTTTTTCCATTTTTACATTACATTGTTTACTGCAGAAGTGTCAGACTAAAGGACAATAATTAAAATTCGAATGAATAAAACATTTGTAAATGAGAAGCTTAGTGTTGGTAGATAACATGTGACTTAGCCTGGCGAGAACATTTAATTGTTGACCGGCTTTCTTACACAGGTTAGATATGTGAGAGTCAAACTTAAAGGGAACGTAAACTCTGGTGAACTGTGCATGGTCAGTTAAAGCTTTTTCCTCATAGAATTCAAATCGTGTATCAGATATTTTTTTACAATTTTTTCAGAGCAGTACTAAACGTTTTAACTTCGTTACGCTGGAACAACATAGAGGCCTCCATGTTTGAAGAATCGTGACGTCAGCGGGCACTAGTTCTTCTGCCTCTGGGGGTAAAAACGCGTCAATTTGCAGGGGTGCAGCCGTGCAGTATTCGAGACCGTAGCTTACAAACATGAACGAGGATGATAGTGCGACGTGTCGGGATTACCTGATACATTGTGACAGCCAAATACAGAGCAGCCCGGCATCGTAGAATATCTGCTAGAATCAGGCCGTATTCTACATCAAAGCTAATCTATAGCATTGCCTCTGTTAGTCGGGGAACGGACGAGTGCATGAAAACGACCATATGCGGCCATGTTATCTCGACGCAGAGAATGTCCGATGACGTAGGAGATTATCGGCACAACTGAATTTCACGCTTTCCCATTGGATAAAAGTCCTGCCCAAAATAAACATCGCGGCGCCCCCAAGAAATTCCAAATCACGGTATTTTCTATGTTTGCGTCTGTCTCATTCATTGGGGAAAAATGAGAAAAAATATTTGTCACGATTATTTTAATCTATCGGGACTCTTGTATAATTCCCGAGGTGTTTTACCGCAGAGTTTACGTTCCCTTTAAGGAGATAGTCAAAATCTACACCCAACAACTTTGCACTTTCTTGACACCTAATTATCTCTCCTTTAATATTCAGTGACTCACACAGAAATCTTGCCATTTTGCCTTCGATGTCACAACGAAATAAATATAATTCAATAGGAAATAAACTAAAGCAGATATCAAATTCAAACTTTCCACAAATAAGCTTACTTTTTAACCCATTTGTTGACATAGAAATCAAATTTAGCGCTTCAGTTCCACACAGTTCTAAATGTGACAGATCGTGCTTCTTTTCCAAACAAGGTGACCCATCACATCTCAATAATATTCAAAGGCCCAAATAAGCATGTCGAAAATATTGTCCATTACATGTATAAACATCAAAGAAACATCATAATTCAGTGAAATATGGTGATATTTAGCATACAAAATATTTAATTCAATGGTTTCATTGCAAAAAATAATTTTTGTAAACCTCTCTGGAGAGGTACTTTTTCCAGTCGCCTTACTCTAATATCCTGTCGCATGCTTCTCGAGAAATCGTGTGAGATCTGGTAAGTTAATAAAAATGAGGAAAACCAGATCATTCGTCTAATTACATCAAATTTAGACAAGATGGTAGCATAGTGAATTTCAGTGAGTAGCCCTCCCATCTGAATGGTTCTGCATTCCCATCGCGTGTTCTGAAAGCATTTGTCGATGAGAATGGGCGAGCATAAATGTGTGTAGCTGAATGACATTAACCCTCTGGACTATGTGCCAACAACAACATGAAACAACAACAATACGTTGAATGACACATCTCATTCAGATTGACTTTGATTGACAGGTGTTCAATTTTGTGCAAAAGGTTAATGCATCGAGGCCGGCAAAAGTGCACCTGAGCAGGAAGAAATGTGAAACACCATTTTTCTGAGCAATTCAGTCTGTTTGACCAAGTGTAGTATTCTGTTTTCAAATTCTGTGAGATTTTTTTTCTGTAATTTGACATCTCTATATTCTCGGTGTTAAAAATCAGGATTAAATTCCAGGAGACTGCCGTTTATCCCACGTTATTTTCGGAAAAGATTTTCCATGGCGGTGAGATCAGAGCAGATTTGTTGTAACTCACGGGAGTTCCGTGAGACTTGGCAGTTATGGAGATTATTCAACTTTATTTGTGAGTTAAACAGTCACTACATTTCTTCAATTTCCAAATTTTTGTTCAAGAAATCCACTACATTTTTTGTCAATTTTGTCCCACAAAGTCATTTTTTTTCGAGTTAGTTCAAAGAAATATTCATATTTACTTGTGTTTAATGGTGTTTCCTATCTTTCTGAGATGAAATATTGCGTGCTTGATAATTTAGTGCCTTTCTTGCCATGCTTTAGTGATATGTATTTCACTTTTATTATTTGAGGGCCTCAAGGGAGAACAGTTTATAAATGTAAACTGATTGTGTCACCCTCTGAAAATAAAGAATTTATTGTTATTATTATGTCAGGTCTGTAAGATCACAACTTTACAGATTTTTTCCACAGTTATGTGGATACCTTGTCAAAAAAATGTTTTCATTTTTTTTTTTTTTTAGTAGAGTGGATTCTGATTGTTCACCCGGCTGAGTTTGTGTCCGTCCATCTGTCCGTCCAAAATTTGTTTGCGAGCAAATCAAATCAATATACCATAACACGAGGCGTCGCTTGGGATTGTGTTTCATCCACTTGCAATTACAGGTAGCGCCGCCTGGTGGCAAAATCCAAAAATTCATTTCCAGGCGATAACTTGAGAACCGTTCATCAGATTCTTCTCAAATTTGATATGAAAATACCATGAGCTGTCGCTTGGGATTGCGATTCACCCATTTACACTGACAGGTGGTGCCACCTAGTGGCAAATCCAAAATTTGTTTCCGGTCATTAACTTGAGAACCGTTCAATGTTTTCTTCTCAATCCACTCGCAACTACAGGTAGTGCCACCTGGTGGCAAAATCTGATCTGATTCGTTTTCAGACAATAATTGGGAACCACTTTCAGATTGTTCTCAAATTTGGTATGCATATAACATGTCATGAGATATCGCTTGGGATTGCGTTTCACTCACTTGCACTAACAGGTGATGCCACCTGGTGGTGGCAAAATGCAAAATTCATTTCCAGGCAATAACTTGAGTTAACCACTTATCGGATTCTTCTCAAATGTGATATGTATATATCATGTCATGAGCTTGGGATTGCATTTCACCCACTTGTGCTTACAGGTGGCAGCAGTTATTTCCGGGAATATCCAGAGGGTTGTTTTGTTTTGGTTGTATTTACAAATTTCTTTCTCAAAGTTTCGTCAAACATATGTGCTTGAACATCGAGTCAAAATGTTGTTTTATGCAAATTGTGTTATACTACTGCAACGGTTTGCCAGTAAAGATGGCTATATTTGGTCTGGACAAAAAAAGGCAGAGAGCTTCCCTCCGACATATTTTTTTTTCTCTTCAAAACGGTGCCTGTGAAGCCTGATATTAATTTTATTAAGCCCAATGGTTCAATCAGTGGTTAATACATGGGCGTATACAAATGCCATAATTCTAAACTATGCCTCCAAACTCCTGCACCCCAAAAAACATCTTGATCGAGACTGTTAAGTGGCTGAGGGGTTGTAGCACCGCTGGTTCCTCATGTTAAAAAAAATAGTTGCACAATGAATAATCAATATTATAACTTGGAAAGCTCTGTGAATATGTCATTATAGCTCTGTTAATATTCCGGCATATATTTATGCTCGCCTTTGGAAAATATGACAACACAAAATTCCAATTCCATTGGTGGATTCCTGGAACATCAGATTTAGAATTCAACTTCATTAATGTTGTAGTACTCGTGTATTTTTCTAGCTTGATCAGAATCTTTCTATAATACCGCGTTGGTGGAGAGTGAGACTCGTTGGCCTTGGTTATACATTAGGCAAGTCATTGCATATTGATGGGGCTGGTGCCCCATGAGTGTTGTTCATGTGGCCAACTTATCAGGCTGGTCAAAAGGATTGCTGATAATTTAGTTGAATTGAAATCAGCCCTGCTGTGATCAATTCAGCGCAGTTATTAGTTCCAGTCCTATGAAATCAGACTATTTGATGGAATTTCTGTATGCAAGGCCTGTTAGACATAGATACATATAATAGCCTATAGGCTCTGGTTAAGGGAGACAATGCACCAGACTAGTGCGCGCAAGCCTGTGGACGTGAGTGTCAAATGGTTCCGTAGAACCGGGTAATAGTGCTCCCAATTATACAACTTAAGCCTGTAGATGTGACTGCCAAATGTCTCCGTAGAACCGGGTAATAGTGCTCCTAATTATACAAGCGTTACACTTCGTTAAGAGTGTCCGTTGTGATTAGTATTAGTTGTGGTACAGGTTATTGATCGACGACGAGGCCCTGTCATCGCCATTTATTAAGGACAAATTGGGACGAGGTCAGTTCATCACCTTTGTATTGGTGATGAGGCCTGGTCATCACTATATGGTGAGAAGCAATGAGTTCAGATTTCAGTTCTTCACCATTGGTGATGATGAAATGTGGCTTTGGTTCTAACTGGTCACCATTTATTGGTGATGCTGTCTTCACCTTTTGTCGATGAATGCTGTCAGATATTTTGGCTGACTGTGAATGGTCCACCATTTTCAACGCTAGTGGTACATTCGATATGGCTCTCTGTTTATGCTCCCGTGGGGTCATCTTCCAATGCACTTACGAATAAATCAATAAAATCAAGCGACCTAATAGGATGCAAATAAGAAATAGGAGTTTGTTGATTCGTGTTTCATATCATCTATTTCATTTAGGATTGAACTGCAACAGAGCAAATATGGATGATATATCAATAAAAATGGAGCCCTTCGACGTGGACACTTCCGTGATACAGGGTGATTGTTACCGCCGGCATTTGTCCGTGAAAAAAGGTCCGCGAGTCCAGATCACTGCTTCCATAGGAGCGCTGAATTTAACAACAGTAGCGACAAAGGAAGAACCAGCGGACTTGTTTGATGAGTTTGAATATCCAAGAAATGATGCTGAAATCAAACCTAAAACATGTAAACAAGTAAGTTGTGAGTTAGTGTACCTTTGGTGGCACACAGGTTATATATAAACTAGTTTGCGTTGAGAACATTTATTGAAAAAATATCCTAAACAATTAAGCGAAACATTAAGATGACGGTGGAGAATTATAATATGGCGTATTCCACTTTAACCATGTCCACTGTCAAATTTTCTGTCCAACCACAGAATGGCATTCGCAACAATTCTGTGACATGTACTTGTATGCTAAGCTCACCTAAGCTGTGTAATGTATGCATATGAATATACACAGTTTTACCATGTACATTTCTTGAGAGGTAGAAATGTAAATGTTGCTAATTTCATTTGTGCTAATGTCATATTACCGTCATACTTTTTTAATATTCACCACATATCAATGTCAATTAAATTATTCAATAAAGTGGCACTATCCTGATATTATTAAGATATATGTACCATAGCCAGTGTACCAAATACCAATACATGGATACTGTGAGTTGCTAATGTCATTTTCTTCTAACTCCCGTGACGGGAATGACAGCAAAATTTTGAAATGACCCACCCAGTATTACAGCATAGGTGATGTCATACACTGACAATGGTACAGATATATGATTGACCCGATTCCACTAAAGCGCATGTAACTGCTTGTCTGAAATGAAATTTCTTGAACATATACAAAATAGATTTTGACGAAAAAATGACGTAAGCAACACAAATGTTGCAGATCTCATTTATGTCTTGTCCTGCTAAATTAAAAACTGCGCAAAGAGTTCATAGGATCACTTGTTTATATTTCTCTTATACAATTCATTGACATGCAGATACATGTAGTAAGGTAGAGAGCACATTGTCTCCTTACGATATTTTTCAATTTAAATGTGTTGCTAATGTTCTTTTTTTGTTCCGTCATTGATTGACGGAAACGGGATTTAGTGGACAAGGTTATCGTTGAAACCGCCATACGCCTGTAGATTTCAAGTAACTCAAGAAAACCTTTTTTTACTCATGCGAGTCCTTATGTGGCTCTTTGCTCCATCTTCAACCATTCACCGATCTAGTCAACACAGTATTGGTGTGAGATTGATATCTGTTCTCAATTTATGCTTTGTAGCACTACAATACGTTAATTAACTATTGTTGTGGTTGTTGCTTAGGAGATTACAGAGAGCTGTTCCTACACAGAGGAGATGAAAGGTAATGGAGCTGTTAATGTGCTGGCCATGGTAACAAACAGACCATACCCAGTGACCTTGTACCAGGTTGATCCCCGATTGAGAAACGATACTGGAGTAAACAACGAACGGCTGGAGACTGGTAATCTAGAACCACAGACTGGTCGCTTTGAAACAAAGAGAGAAGACATTGCCAGATCTGAAGAACACTCCAGTCGTCAATCCATTTTCAATCAAGAACACGGAAAAAATCTAAACCTGGACAAAAATCGTACAAATGTTCACACTGCTGTTATAGCTATGTTAGCAGAAGTAATCTACAGAGGCATGCAAGAACTCATACTGGAGAAAAGCCATACAAATGCTCTGTGTGCTCATATAGCTCTGTACGGAGAGGTCATCTTGATGTGCATAAAAGAATCCATACTGGTGAAAAACCTTACAATTGTTCGCTGTGCCCATATAGCTGTACACATAGAGGTAATCTTGAGAGGCATAACCGAATTCATACTGGTGAAAAACCTTACAAATGCTCTATGTGCTCCTATAGCTCCGCACAGAAAGGTGACCTTGATGTGCATCACAGAATTCATACGGGTGAAAAGCCTTACAAATGTTCTCTGTGCTCATATAGCTCTGCACAGAGACGTGACCTTGATGTGCATCACATAATTCATACTGGTGAAAAGCCATACAAATGTTCTATGTGCTCGTATAGCTGTACACATAGAGGTAGCCTTAAGAGACATAACAGAATTCATACTGGTGAAAAACCGTACAAATGTTCTATGTGCTCGTATAGCTGTACACAGAAAGGTAACATTGAGAGGCACAAATACATGCATACTGGTGAAAAGCCTTACAAATGTTCTCTGTGCTCATATAGCTGTACAGATAGAGGTAGACTTGAGAAACATAACAGAATTCATACTGGTGAAAAGCCGTACAAATGTTCTCTGTGCTCATATAGCTGTACAGATAGAGGTAGCCTTGAGAAACATAACAGAACTCATACTGGTTAAATGCTTTACAAATGTTCTCTGTGCTCATATAGCTATACAGATAGAGGTAGTCTTGAGAAACATAACAGAACTCATACTGGTGAAAAGCCTTACAAATGTTCTCTGTGCTCATATAGCTGTACAGATAGAGGTAACCTTGAGAAACATAACAGAATTCATACTGGTGAAAAGCCGTACAAATGTTCTCTGTGCTCATATAGCTATACAGATAGAGGTAGTCTTGAGAAACATAACAGAACTCATACTGGTGAAAAGACTTACAAATGTTCTCTGTGCTCATATAGCTGTACAGACAGAGGTAACCATGAGAAACATAACAGAATTCATACTGGTGAAAAGCCGTACAAATGTTCTATATGCTCATATAGCTCCGCACTGAAAGCTCACCTTGATGTGCATAAAAGAATCCATACTGGTGAAAAGCCTTACAAATGTTTGTCGTGTCGTTATAGCTGTGCAACGAAAGGAGGCTTGAAGAGACATGGAATAATTCATACTGTTGATAAGCCTTACAAATGTTCACTGTGTCCATATAAATGCACAAGAAGAGAACGACTGACTCGTCACGAAAGATCTCATACTGGTGATACAAGGAAGCCATACAAATGTTCATGGTGCCCTTGTAGTTGTGCAAGAAAATGGAACTTGAATCGACATCAACGAACACATACTAATGAAAAGTCATACAAATCCCCGGTTTAACTGTCCAACTACGTGACAAAGGAGAATCAACTAGTTCACAAAAATATCTCATAAAGGCAAAAAGTCATACAAATGTTCATCGTGCCCATATAATTGTGCATATGAAGGAGAGCTAAATCGACAAGAAGGAACTGATACTGGTGAAAAGCCATACATATATCTTGATTAGCTCTCCAGCGACGCAATATTGAAAATCTGTGGGTTCACAAGAGAACGCTTACTCATGATAAGCCATTGAAATGTCCACTTTGCCCGTGTAGCTGTTCCTTTTGTTGGATTACCAAAGCCAAACAAAATTAAACAACGAACATCATGAGCTATTGCTTGGTTGGAGAAATTCTCGTGTCTAGTAACCTGTATCTTGCAGTAAAATTGAGATCAGTGTTAAAAACAAGAATGGATACAAAGATATGTACATGCTTTTAACCAAACTTAAATCTGTCCCCAAAAGCCAAGAGATGTGAAATATCATATTCCTTAACCAGCTGGCCTGAAAATGCGTATATATGCTTCCATTCAGAACATGTATATATTGCAAACTGACGACGGTTTCAGTGCAGAATAAACGGCAGAATAAACTGCCATGCCAGATGAAAATCATACAGAAACACAATTGTAGTTTCTGCAAAATGAAACTCAATCACCTCTGCACTTATTTTGGGAACGCACATTTGTAAAGGAATTATGGACAAATATAATTGACTGGATTGTCAGTGAAACTGATACAGTAATTGATTATAAATAGTGAAAACGCCGCCCCTGGCGTGGTATCAGATTTCTACAGTCTTCTCCAGGCAGGTAAACTTCATCATTATTGCAGTATGATTCTAGATATACAAGTGCAAAGTTCACGGGGGATCACTATCAACAACGAATTTGAAACGGGAAATAAACAAAAAAGTGGATATAGAAAATTGATTGCGACCAATGAAGGCAAAATTGATACTTTCAAACAGAGATGTTAATTTGTTCAGGAATTCTTGGATGACTGAGTCAATACCAAAGCTGTTGTTTACTGTTTACCCTTATCTATTATACAAATCCAAATTAAGTTGTGAATATAAGTGACTGTCTATGTGTGTCTTTATCTTTCTCCATGTAATTTTTTACTCATGCAGGGTTTTATATATGCGTTGTGATGTATGATGGGAAAGTAATTAAAAAGGAGCAAAATGTAAGTTCTGCGTCATAAGACACGATACCCGGTGCCGCTTCCTTCTCCGCCATGTTTACCGCAATCACAAATCTACAATCAGAATGATTTATACAGACCTCGAATATTCTCTAAAGTGCTATCGTTCTGTAACGAGGCCTGTATATTCGCTAATGTGCTCAAGTGTTATTCTCCAACGTTCTGTATAACCAGGTCTCGATATTCTCTAATGCGCTTAAATGTTATCCCCATCGTTCTGTAACCAGGTTTCGATATTCTCTAATGTGCCAAGGTGTTATTCTCCATCGTTCTGTAACCAGGTTTCGATATTCTTTGATGTTCTCAAGTGTTATTCTTCATCGTTTGGTAACCAGGTCTTGATATTCTCTAATGTTCTCAAGTGTTATTCTCCATCGTTGTATAACCAGGTCTCGATATTCGCAAATGTGGTCAAGTGTTATTCTCCATCGTTCTGTAACCAGGTCTCGATATTCTCTAATGTGCCAAAGTGTTATTCTCCATCGGTGACGTACTCCGTCGTTAACTGCAACCGACCGAGTTTTGGGCAGAGAACGAGTTAGTTTTGGTCACTTTCCTCCTAGCTTCTGGTCGCAGAAGACGTAGATAATGTTTTTAATCGTAAAATTGGGTTTCAGGGATGTGTTTGATGACCCCGCGATATACCGATCGTTGATCATTGAATATGTTCATCACGTCATATTAGATATGCACATTGTTTTATATTGCCTTTTGAACACATAGCAAACAGGAAACGATTAGGCTGAAGTGAAGGACCATGTATCCTCGTTCTGTATCAGTAGTATAGTCTAGTCTAATTACAATCTTGAGTTGATGCATCATAGAGAACACTAGTATATTGTTTAAGTTACCTATGTTCTGATTTGATATATGTATTTGAATATTTGTAATGGTAGATTGTATTTGATTAAGGTTACCGTATATATGCGTGACGGTGATATCTCGAAATAGCCTGAAGGAGTACCCTTATGTGACGGATGGCGATTGCCCAACGCTTGTATTGCAGAAATCAACAAAACACGCCAGCACGATTGTCACTCCTTCCTTTGTTACTCAGCAGCATCACTTGCTCACCAAACCAGTATTGTAACAACTATGGTCCATGACTCTCGTTTTTTTCACTACTGATGAAATATGTCAAACAAAGTTCAGAAATTCTCCTTTTCCCACTACTGGAGAAAACTTAACGAAAAATGTATCTCAAACAGTAACTCGAACAGTGATAGTGACCAGGGAAGTGATATTAGGTATGGTAGGCTAGCAGCAGAACCTGTAATAGACAAAGTACCCCTTTAGTGACCATGGTAACACATGAAATATTCCATCTATAGTTACCCACGTTATGTGTACATCCAATATACCCTTGCAGAACTATATCAGTAGCTCGTGTGAGCTTATATGCAAATTAAAGAGTCGTGTTATTGGTACTACAATAATGCCACCTGTTAAGTATGCGATATATCATGCGGTAATACCATAATAATTCAGTGACCTTGCATTCGTTTAGATATCGAACTATGATGGATGGCAATTAGATTTTTTTTTGTAAATTTTATTAGCATTATTTGAATGACATTTCAAAATACTTCACAGTCAAATATCAGCATAACGATAGAATATTCATATAATATAATTATATGATTATATAAAATTGCAAATCCTATAAGATCTGGATCATATTGGGTCCAAAATACTGCATTTGTGTTGTGGTTATGATGGTTTGGGATTCATTAGTATAGCACAACTCTGTAGTATAGCAAAACTCTGCTATAGTGACTACTATACTGGTGTGATAATGTTATTGTTTAGATATATTGATTCTATGCGTGTATGCTGGAGTATGGGAGGTAATTCGCGCTGTGCCAGATCCCGAGTTGTTGCCCTTGGTCTGACAGGTGTTTGATTGTGACGTCACGGAAACACAGACTTCCGTTTCATTTGGCAATACAGACCTGTGTGAACCAACACGATTGTTTTAGTTCTTTTCTCTTATTTTATTAGGTAAGTGACCCCGACATTGCATAGATCTTGTAGTAAATATGTCAAGGAAATTGTTATGAGTCGATTAACGTAAAGTTCTGTCAGGAATAATTGTAGTTTTAATGTGTATGTGCCAGTCAGGCGTAACGTTGAAAGTGCGCGCTCGAACACGTGGTAGGCTTCACTCACCTGGAGTTCTGAGCAGCTAATTGCGCAACTGGATTTTTACCTGGCTGGAGTCGACACAAAAGGCTTTGAAGTCTATTGTTGTCCGTGTATGACGTCAGAGACCTGGTTAACCTGTAAACAAAATGCAAATGATTGAATTAAGCTCACACGACCATCAACAGCGGCAAAAAAAGAGACGTATATGCTGTATCCACCTTTTATTTTACAACAACAACATCAGATTTCTTCTTCAATTCCAAAACATATGAGTGCAAACCTGTAATTAGGTATTATAGATGCAAATTCGGTATTATAGATGTAAAGCCGAATTACTTGACCATCTCTTCGCACAATATAGAATAAGAAAGATGACAACTAACACGGTTTATTATAAATGTAATCGTGTATTACAAAATTGTGCACGCACTTCACGCTTCTGTTGCCATGGCGCTGTATTACAACTTACGCTTGAACTTGGTCATGTGGCAAGGTCACGTGGGTCAGAACAAGGAGGCTGGCGAGTGTGGTCTCGGCTAAATTTTTCCACTGTTGACATTGAACAATTGCGACGTACAACACTCTTGAACTTGAATCACACTCTGGGACATGGTTATAAAACATTATTGAGATCTCATTGAAATAAATATTGATAATTATGATGGCACATGACTGACCCAACGGGATGAAAGAATCGTTGGAAAATTACGCACTATAAAAGTGGGCCTTTTAGTCTAGAAACAGCTAGGCATCTTATAGCCTAATGCTAACTTATATGTGTGTGTCTGGGGCGGGAAGGTCCTAAAACGGCCAGTGTCAACATATTATACTCTATCATCTGCATGGAATTTTAAACTATGCGATCACTTAGCGTACCGTAGGCCTACCCTTTTCATGCAAGAAGAACAGCTTGGGATTTTAAAGCAATGCGATGGAGCATCTCACATGGACTTGAGAGAAAGCGCAGCCGCACGTGTTGAACTTTTCTCTGCTGCCTGCTTGGATATCTAATTACAGGATATGGATATCTAATTACGGGCCAAATGTTAGCTATACACGTTCCAGGGCGCTGATTAAACCATGGAACTTATGACAAACTGCCGGTTGTAAGAGGCAGGTATACAGACGTTCCGAGAGAGGAACGTATTTGTACATATTGTGATTTAGCATCCATTGGTGATGAGTACCACTTTTTACCTGTGTGTCCTTCCTTCCAAGATTTAAGAAAAGATTTCATTGCAGCTAAATTTTGGGCCAGACCATCAGAAAACAAGTTTATTTCCATGATGGCTAACCGAACTGCCAGTGTGCAGAATAAAATAGCTACATTTGTACAAAGAGGGATCAAACGTATTGTTTAGTAGAAATCCCTCCCATATTGATTACTATTATTATAGTTCCGTTTTACTGTATTACATGTCATTCTAATTTGATCTGTTGTACTCTTATCTGCTATTTTCTCAAAAATGTTTTGATTCTGAAACTTCAATTCAATTCAATTCTATCTCTGGCAGGCTCCATGGCCAAGCGAAACAAGAGTTTCTTATTCGTCAAAGGGAACAATAAGTTTTAATTTGCGAGGGAGTATTTCATATTCCTGCCGACCCTCGTAAAATAGAGACAAAATGTAATTAATAGTAGTACATAAGGGAAATGTTTGCCGATATGCAGAGGCGTATTCGAAGGCGTGCAATACGCCGGCAGTTATGGTGAGGTAATTTCCGGAATTCATGGAAGATCACAGCACCAGGTAAAGTCAATTTCGGTGATGACGTACTTCATTTGATGAAGTAACTTCCGGTGAGAAGAGCAGTATGCAAAGCGAAAAGCGGTCGTATTGCGGGCGGGATACGGGCCGGATTAAGGTTCAGCGTGGGTCACGAGGTCGAATGTCATTAAATATGGCCGCATTAGTAGGTCAATCGTTAAACATCAAACTAGAGTAGTATGTGCTGACTGGCTTGAGGTCCGGGTGTGGAGCGTGGTATGTGCAGGAGGCATTCCGCTGTTTTTTTATTGCTTGTTAATTCGCATCGACGCTTTAGTCAATGATGAACCACATTTCTTATATCACTTCGAAAAATTGGCAACCATGCTGAGAACCTCAACATCTGTAAACGTGCTGGAGCTGCAACAGTATTGGAAGCATACACTCTCAGAAATATTCAGGGAATAATTCTGAATAGATCAGGCTCTACATCCAGAAGTCAATTTCAGGGATTTTACCTGAAATCCAGGAATACTTTCCTGAAATTCAGGTATATCATACATGAGCTGAAGCTAAATTACCTGAATTTTAGGGGATTTTACGTACCTGAATAGTGTCGGGAACTTACTAATCAGGGTGGTAAATTTGCCTGAATTTCAGGGACAATCTTCTAATTCAGGGATCTTTATTCTGAAAATTATACCTGGATTTCAGGAAAAATGCCTGAAATTGAGTTGTGAATGAGGAGCCTGATCTATTCAGTAGTATTCCCTGAATATTTGTGAGAGAGTATATGTGGAGCAAACTTTCCATGTTCAGGTGAACGTGTCAAATTTTCAATAACAAAAACTTTATCATTACCAAGTGGAAACGACGATCATTTGGACAAAATCAATGTTGACACAAATAGCACATTTACATCCTCAAATCATATGAAACATTTGTAGTAAATGTGAAAATCACCAAACTTTCGTGTACAGGTGTACATGTATGTACATTATCACTAACAAATTACGTCATTTCTGTTTAACAACAAATGCAATAGTTGACAAATTTATTGCAGCAATACAGAGAAATTAGAGGAATTAAAAGCACAATAGCACTTCCGCAAAAAAAGTATTGCAGCAAGAAACTGTTTCAATTTTCTGCTGAAAACAAGAAATTCGCCGTATAACAGATGGGGGACAACTTAAAAAGTATCATTATGGGGGGAGGATGAACCCCAGCAGATCTATCAAAAATATCTGATGTTAAGCTCAAGTATTGAAACCTCGTGTTAACAATGACATCTGGTACGACGGCTGGGTAATTTCACAAGTTGAAGGCTTCCTCGACTGGTTCAACATTACGTACGATTTGGACCCAGGAATCGTTTAAACATACCAATTTGAAGAAGACAAAGTGGATGGATACATCGTTACATTAGGTACAGCACGTTTTACACTTTCTGTCACAAAGCACTGGTACATCCATGCACGCTTACAATTTTCCGTAAGAGAAGAAGCATTTTTCACCACAAATACGCATAATGCATAAGTGAAACGAAATGCATTTTTGTACATGTACATCCTTTGAAGCCTGTGTTTGTGAATGGAGATGGAAGAAAGGTCCGTGTAACCTTGCACAGTTCTATTTTCGTTTTTGGTTTCTTAAAATTAATTTTTGTTTTCCGTTTTTGGTTTCTGAGAATAAAAAAGTCAAATTTGACAGTCAAGTTTCAAGTTTCGATTTCCCTTTTAATAAACGCAGAAATGACATTGAAATATTGAAAATTGACTGAACTTGTCCTTTTTTTTTTTTTTTTTATCCTTGATGTAACAATGTTAAGTGCACACTCACAAGGGTTATGTCACTTTCGGTGCTCGGAGTAGTATGGAAAGCGCGAATCGTGTCGTTTGGTCAGATTTGGAGCATGATACGTGTGAGTTGAATGCGTTGAAACGAGATGACGCCAAAACTAAAGTGTTGGAGCGTTTCACAACCGCACTTAAAGCATTTTTTACGCTTATCATTGACGGGTGCGTGAACTCTCATTCGCTCAAGGTCTCAAAAATAGTGGCGGATGAGTGAAGTGTTGAAGCATTCAGACGTACGCAGTCAATTGTGGCCGCTGTGTGTTTCTTTCGCAGCCCAAAATAGCACATTTGAAAGTACATGTTCGAACCAATTTATTTTTTTTATATTTCAAGCCTTGCCTTCTACTACTCTAAAGCATTTTAGTCCAGTCTTGTTCTGACTCTCTCCATGCATGAAATGTCTCGCAATACAATATGACTTGTTCCACATGGATGAAGATTTGGAAATCTACCCCACCCCTGTGTGCTTTACATGGACTATTACAGCAATATTCCGTGACTATTGCTGTACACGGATGACCAGTGCAGAATGTCTTTTTCGGCCACACACTCCGCTCAAGAATATCTTGGAATATTTTCCTGACTGCATCATTTATAATTTAATCGTAACAACCAAAAGTTATCTTCGTTTAGACTCGAACGTCGACGTCTGAAAGTGTTCTAACTTCGTGAGTTGTTTTGGCCTGAGACATACACAGTCAAGGGCGTAGACAAGGAGGGGCTTGGGGGTGCTTCAGCCCCCCCAAATATCGACGTCCGGCAAAAAAAAAAAAAAAAAAGAACGGAAAAAAGGGGAGGAAAAAAAGGAAAGAAAGAAAGAAAGAATGAAACAGAAAGCAAACATAGCAGAGAAGTAAATGTTTAGCTTGTCACATATCTTTATCAATTGTTGCATATTACAGGGGAAGTAAAATTATCATCAACAATGCTTACCAGAAGGGCTAGAATAATTGCAATCGGTCAGAGAACAACGCAACAGTTTGGCGATATCAGGCTCAAAGACCCCGTGTGATTTTTCCGAGAAACGAATAATGTGATCCAGTTCAGTCACATATCGCCCATTTGGACGAAAAAGGTCAACACGTTGGCTGAAAAGATTTTTTCAGAACTTTTTCACCATAAACTTTTTTTTATTGAGATCCCAGTCATTTGTTCAGTATTTGTTTATTCACAAACGAGAGATACGAACTCTCGAATAATTTTCACGGAGAAGCCCTAGAAATACAGGTAAAAAATCTAACCCAGACACAAACTCACTATTTAACTGGTGTAAATATGATGAATATGGATAATTTTCGCTACTATTCCGAGAAAGGATCACTAAGGTTACATTTTTTATAAGTTTGGCAACTTCAGAACAAACACAAGAACTCTTGCGGTCAACAACGCATCAATGCACTGCCCCTGCAATCTAGGCAAAATAGTATTGTCTAAGAAATAACTTGAATCATAGTGCAAACCCCGGATTGAATGATCATTTCACCTTGTATATCACTGTAGTGATCGCCACTGTTATAGGACATTTTCACCAAAAAAAAGTTCAACTTTTACAATCTTTTACCGCTCAAATGCTCCCAGTGAGCGCCAATTTACATTCAATCTTCAAAAAAAAATCTACGCTGCGAGGGGGGATACCCCCCTCTCAGACTCTCCCCCTAAGCCCCCCCCCCCCAAAACTCACAACTTGTCTACGCCCTTAACAGTGACAGGGTTATCGCCCAGACGATTATTTAACATTATTGTAAATATATTACCGGGTACTATGTATCCTCTTTTCTTTATGGCGCAAGGCCGCAGTCGATTAATCTGGTCATTCGTACCAATTGTTTGCAATAGATGTTATAACTAGTCAGTGTGTTACAATTAGTCAGTCTTGGAATTGTCCACAACCACTCAGTAGGCCATCAACATATATTTATGTTTGTCACTTTTTCATTCTTAGTATCACTTCTCGTCCCAATTGAGTTAATCAGCTATATTGCGACGACCATAATTCTAACAATTTCAACTGAAAGAAGTTAATAGCCCAGCAATCCAGAACACGTCACTCATGGATAATTGGTACTTTGAGTGGTCATCAGTGGTCAGACCTCTTTCAGTTTTCCATAATATTCTGTGGTACTCCAACTGATGTGTTATTCTTCAGATGTTGATTCTTGGGGAAAACCTATATTCCATATTTGTACTCCTTGTGGTAATAATTCACCTACGTTAATGTCTGTTATTCATCGTCGTAAATGGGAACATTTCACAGTCTTTGCTGGTTAGCACTTGTACGTGCAGGTACTTGCACACAAAACTGGTGATGCCCAGTGTCACCAATAATGGTAGGCCAATATCCATATACTGCAGTATCAATACGGCCGATTTGTACACGCAGAACCAAAAATGGTGGATCATTTCGTACACACAATGCACGACCAATAATGGTGGAGCAAGGTGTAACTACAATGCACGACCACAAAATGTTGAGGAACTTGTACATAGAAAGGTGTACCAGTACTGGAAGAGCAATTGGTTTATATAACATTATAACGGCAGGCCAATATTGGTGGACTGAGGTGTATTTAGTGTTTGTTAGTAATTTGGTCATCCCAACCGGACTTAATGGTATTATATAGCTGTACAATATTTGTAATTAGGTCTTTCCATTCTACGGATTATTATTATTATTATTTTACTTTTGAAATAGCGGCTAAACGGCTCGATATATAGCTTAGATATTTGGCCCCTTTGTAGATACGAGGCTGTACGTTCTGGTACAAGTATTCAATTTTCACCTTGACCTTGACCTATTGAGCTATGGGCTTTTTTGATAAAAACACCATTTTGCGAATAATGACCAAACGCATAAGGCGATGCAGCTGAAATTTAAAATGTGAAAGTTTGCAGATACACCCAATAAAATAACCAATAAAATAAGTAGGTCAAAGAAGCGGTTTTCGAGTTCTCTCCCCTGGTGCTGCTTTTCGTGTGGGCTATGTACAGCCAAAACTAAAGAACATATCTAAAAAGAAAGTCAATGGTTGGTAAGTGTTATATATGCCCATGCTGTAGTTATATTTTTGTATTGTTACGTAACAAGAAAAAGTAGTTATCTCCCTTTTAATGTTTTTCAAAACCCAGCATTTTATAGGGAAATAAGCTACAGCATTGATACTCCTACTATTAATGAACACTTTCATGACCGAAAAGAATGTGACCTTAAATTTGACCTTTGACCTGCAGGAGCGTCTCTATATGAGTGCAAAATTTGGTGGTGAAATCTTGAGCGGCTAATGCGATCAGCTTAAAAATAAGGTTACGTGACCTACATCATGTCACAAGGTCACCACTTGTCTCAGAACTCGGCCTTGACCTTGACCTTTGAAGTGGTAAGCATCCAAATATCGAAAATACGGCTTCCATTTTCTGAAAAACTAACGCACTGACAGTTACAAAACAATGAAACAATAGTGGGCACAATATTGTCTTTCTTTTGGCGCTATTTATAAAACGATCCGATGTGACCTTGACCTTGAATATCGCACAATGTAAAAAACATTGTTCGCATTTTTCTCAAAAACTACAACATGCAGGAATCTGTGATTTAGTAAATTTGTAGCCCATGCTACAGGTATGACGTCACTGAATTTTCAACCTGACCTTGACCCTGGTTTTTCAGATACGGCCGCTGACAGTTTTCAGACTACAGCGCCATAACTTGAAAATTGTTAGGAATTCTAACTTGAAATTTGCACATGAATGTAGGTCATTACATGAGGAAACAGAACATCAGCAGAACCCATAAAAAGATACCAGAACAATTGGGAGATAATTAGCCATTTCTGAAATTTTGGATTTATTCAAATTTTGCGAAAATTATGCATTCAATCATCACTATTTTTAGGCACGGTTGAGCAAATATATTTATGTATTTGCCTATGAAATTTCAAGAATATAGCTTTAATAGGTTTAGAGATATTAAAAAAAAACAATTTTCCCGAACTATTAATGCGTTAAATGGTCACATGTTGATTTCATCTATTCAATGGGAGTTGTCAATTTCGCTATAGCGATTCGGCTGTAACACTCGAGGCATCCGGAGTTCGCAATTAAATAAATGTCGTGTTACATGACGGAGCTGGCTCATCTTTTTGGAAACGCTATAACTCTTGAACCGCAATAGGTACGGACTTCTAATTTGTTGCCGGTTACTTCCAATAATGAGTTCTTTCGTCGACAATGACTCCATACCAGGAACAGTAATAATACAGCGTAGACAGAGGCTTAGCGATAAAACAAAAAAAAACATTCTCCCCACTTCGTGCATGCTATTTGCCTATCACCCGTCAGGTTAAACACTTTCGATATTAAGTAGTAATTGATTTCATCCGTCTAATTGTATAACGCCAGATCGGTTTCAAAGAGGTATTAATTGGTTCTCCATTGACAAGGCGTGAAGACCTGTATGTAACCTGACACACAAGTTAAAGCTTTCAGGAGTTTCGACTGTACCAACCGAGTCACCCCGCGATTTTAATTAAATGAACGTCGTTTTAAGTGATGAAAGGAGCTGCGAACCATGATGAGCCCTCTGTAAGCCCATGACGCATTATGTATATTTGTTAATTAAACGAAGGGTGTTCAGTTATCATTATATCGACATCGCCTATGCAACATGACATGAACTTAAATTCCAACGAAAGGATACCTTTGGGGGACCGTCGTGGAAAGACCGTGTCATTGTACCAACAATATCTAGTGTTATATCTATTTCTGTATTGGTACAATGGCAATATTACCCTCCATCTTTTAGATTAAATGTTCTGTATTCTCTTCTCAGGTTTAAAGTACATGGACTACGGTACATTATCTTCAACATATATGACCACTATATTATCGTCCATATTTGATGGTAAAACTTCTTCTCCTTGAACACCATCATCCGTCTTCATAGGCTGTGTAAACAGGCTGGAGAACCGGTACTGTCATCTACATGTCAAGTATTCCATCGCACTTTTCTTGGAACACTTGCTATAGTTTTACAATTTCATCGCCATTGTCCCCCATCGCGCAATTTTAACCTCATCACGGTCAAGATATTCATCCTTTTATCCTGCAGTTTTAAAGACTTCAACATCATCAACTTATACTAGTTCATCATGTCGTATAAACGCCCTTCTTGATATCTGATGTATTATTGTGCGAGTGAATGAACACAATCAAATGCGAGGCTTTGGAAGTCTATGCAACCACAAACTGGAGATTATCCATAATTTTGGTGTTGTACTCGCGACATACATTCCGAGATTCGACCATGTTAATTATATGGTCGTATAGAAGAAGGAAAGTAAAGCTAATGAAGAACAAATATAACTGAAATTTAAAAACGTCATTAATGGAAATGCTATTTTTGAATTTATGCGCCAATATGCTATAGACAAGTATTTTCCTGGTTTCAAATCTGATTTACTGAAATATTCTCTGTATTAATCGCAGTTGTATGCAGCGGCACAAGGTGGTTATGTGATGATCTGACATAGACAATGCCTCAGTTCCAAGGTTAAAACTACCGTACTTCTTTTAATGTACGCTACAGAAATGGCATGGCATTTAAACGAGAGGCTTGCACAATAGGAGAACAACATAAACCACACGTATAATTGCTATTTGATTAGGTAACAGGACCGAAATCGACGATGAGGAATTGACAATCACGGAATATCACTGCATTGTTGGTATAGTCCCAATTTAGAAGGTATAAATCATTCGACAATTTAGATTTAGGAATTTGAATGTATTAATAAACTGACAATGACGTTCATGACATTTTATCGTCACTATCCCAGTTGCGGTCGGATTGATGTAAAAATTTGAATGTCCAATTACTATCGTCATCCACAAAGTTCTCTGTTCGTACCCAGCACAATGGATAAATGAAGACAGAAATTCCACAACAGAATTATTGATATAGTAATGCAGTTATAGCAAAAGTCTAGGAATTTGGGATGACCACATGGCGTTATAATAATATTGGCCATGGACATGGACGTGGGCCGGGTGCTCGTGTCGGATGAGCACAAAATATATCGATAAATTGACGAAGATGGTCAAATATTACATTTTTCAATAGAAATGGGTTTGTAAACTTTAAAAACGTAGGCCTAAATGTTCGTTTCATAACAACAGAAAGAAAGAAGTTGGTGAAAGACAATTGTACTGTATTATAAAACTTTAATAATCAATATACCCATGTTTTATCTGGGTGAGTAATAACATTTGCATTAATTGTCTTGCTGCTTCGATGGAAGTTCCCACTCGGTTGAATCCTCTCCGTTTGTACTGCTGTCACCAGTCCATTTCCTCGTATTACGGACTGTAATAAGGACCATTTATTCAGTGGGGCAGAGATAGAGCTCAGCTGTAAGGAGTCTGTCTGAGTAGTTTGGTCACGGTTGACTGACGCCATATTGCCTGAATTTCTTAGTGGAGCGACGGCTATGCAAATCGCTCCCCATCCGGCTGTAAGGAATGGTCTGTAAAGAACAAGAACAGGTGAGTATATGAAATGACCCTTCTATATTCCACACACGACATTAGTTCAGACATACAACCCGTTTTTTTCGCATTTTTCCCATTTTTCCAAAACCACCCGGCAAAGTTACACGTGGAATGAACACATTATGTGTAGGACGTGATCTGTGAGGCGTACGTGTCTAGTCTCATGTTCCGATTATGATAGAAATGTTCCATAATTTTGAGTAAACATTCAACTATTGTCCGGTAGAAAATGTAACCTAAAGATCGGTAAAATAGTTCAGTTATTGTTGCAGTTTCGAATTGTTTACATAGTTGAGGTACAGAGTTCACGCTCTCATTTCAGTACAAACATATTGAGCGCTCGTTATAAAACTATGTTATTTGCCCGTATAGCTTGGGAATGTTCGGTAACATTGTTCATCCACATAGGACTGCAGATATTATTTATTTATTTTATTTCCATATCTATGAGCCCTGGTACTCGTTTCCATACCTATGATTTTATGCTCTCATATGTCTGAGTACAGTTATCTTTTCTTGTTCTGTAAGCATGATGATTTAGTATTTGTCACATTGAAATATGTGGCCGCATTAATGAAAACTAAATACAAATTCTTTAGGAATTAAATGTTTTAGTCACATTATTGCAGTAAATCCATATAAACTAAATGCCAATTCTTTAGGAATTGTATGCTTTATTCACAAGTATTGTAGAAAACCCATATACATTGTGCAAAGATTATTGTTTCATGTATTGAAACACAGACTTCCGTTTCATTTGGCAATACAGACCTGTGTGAACCAACACGATTGTTTTAGTTCTTTTCTCTTATTTTATTAGGGACTGGCTCGTCCCAGCGAGGGTAACATTTTGGAGGTCCCACCGAGATCAAGTAGAATCAGCTGCACTCACAAGTGAGAACGTCAGGCCAGTTGACTGGATGTGGGTCAAGGTGCGATCCTGCAGTATCTGTCTGGAACGTGAATTTGTGGAGAGTGAGCAGTGATTGGAGATTTTTGACTTAGGCCAAATGCAGAAATTGAACTGTCTATGGAAGAAATTCGTAGATATCAATTTGACAGTTCAGGAACATATTGAAGAAATTAGTAGACAGCATCTTCACAGTTCAGCATCAGGTTGCAATCAGTAGATAGCAATTTGACAGTTCTGCAACAGATTGAAGAAATTAGTAGATAGCAACTTGACAGTTCAGCATCAAATTAGACCATGGCGAGTGCTGATGACATTGAGTGTGTATTGAAGGCAACATTATACACACTTCCTCCGGATGATTTGTTGAAAGTTCTTAAGTACCTAGGCTTTGATGAAACTGAGGATCTTGAAGGAAGATCAAAACTAGAACTAATAAAGCTCACTGAGCAATATCTAGACAATAAATCAAAGAAACAAGACGATTGTGGTATGGCAATGTTCCAAGATGTTATTAAAGAGATGGAAAATATCCAGTTCGTCAAGAAAGGTGAGGACATTGGGCAACACACAAATGTAAAACTGAACATACCTCCCCCTACCTGTGTGCCCTATAGTTTCAGGAAGGAATTCAAAATAAGTGGTCAAATTGGGTTGGCAGGTCAGAAAGACAAACTAAGTTTCACTAGCCTCTCTCGCCAGATAGAGACAGGGGTAAAGAGAGGGTATATTGAAGAAGACATTGTAGAAGCAGTCATACGCGCTATTGCCCCGGGCCTGCATATGAGAAGTTACTTAGAGGGCAAACAAGTCTCTTTAGCTGCTCTAAGGGGAATTTTAAGGTCACATTTCTTGGAGAAAAGCCCCACAGAACTGTTCCAGCAACTGAGTGGTGCTGTCCAGGGCAGCAAGGAAGATCCAATGACATTTCTTATACGAGTACTTGATCTGAAGCAGAAAGTTCTGTTCGCCTCACAGGCTCAATCCAATGTCGCTTATGATGAACGACTTGTTGGTGCTATGTGCCGTCGAGCATTACTAACTGGTTTGCATAGTGACCTTATCCGACAACAGTTACAGCCAATGTTGGAGCGAGAAACCACTGATGAAGAGTTGATCCAACAGATGGGATTGTCCATGTCAACTGAAACAGAAAAAGACAGTAAACTGTCCAGACGAAATGTGAAAGTCAGTGAGATGTCATGGGCGACCCCTGATATGCCAGAGAACACAAAGAAAGAACCTGTTAAGGGTGGTGGGCTCAAACTAGAGGTCCAACAACTGAAAGATAAATTAACTGTGTTGACTGAGAAATTGGAATCATTGGTGTTGAAATCCTCTGAGAGGCCTGCTGCCCCACAACCTAGTCCAGGTAGAAACCGTGCTAGACTAAGGTTGTGCCCATCGTGTCGAGACTTAGGGGATGAAAATCCGTGCACCCACTGCTTTGGGTGCGGAAGTGGCGAACCTTATTACGCGTATTGCCCACAACGGAACCAGGGAGGTGCATCCAACCAGTCGGGAAACGCCAGGGGATCACAATGGAGAGGCGCACAGGGATCCAGGAAGAACCAGCAAAGCCCCAAAACCCTAAAATGGAACTTAGAGAACTGACAGGGTTCCGCCAACAGCTGTCACCTAAACAAGACAGAGCTCTGACTAAGTTGGTTGGCAGCCGTTGTATGATTGACTGTAAATTAAATGATGTACCAACTAGGGCATTATGGGACACTGATGCACAAGTGTGTATAATCCCAGAAACTTGGGTTGAGAACAATATGCCAGGAACTGAAGTCAGACCTATCAGTGAACTTGTAGGGGGTGCAGATCTTAGTGTTCAATCTATAACAGGTAACTCAATTCCCTACAAGGGTTGGATAGAAATCAAGTTTGTTGCTAACGATTGTGAGGGAAAGGGGAAAGTTTGGTATGTGCCCTTTCTTGTTGCAGGTATGGACAGTGTAGATCATCCTGTTGTAGGTTTCAATGTGATAGAACAGCTGATAACCAGGTTTGATGATCTGAGTTGTGATGGGCAAACTACTAGTCCAACCCTGTCCACTGTCATTAAGGCCACATTCCCCGAGCTTACGTCTCCCAAAGTACCCGTTTTTGTAAATCTAACCAAAACGTCAACGACTGACATGGGACAGGTCCGACTTGGACGTCGGAAAGTTGAGATTCCGAAGGGTCAAACTGTGTGTGTGAAGGGACTTGTGCGACCGGGACCTGCATCCGATAGCATGGTAGCCCTTTTCGAACCATCTGACATCTCATCTTCTACAAAGGGACTTGAACTGTCAGCAGCTGTTGTCGATGTGCCACGTGGATCATCGAGTCATGTGAACCTATACATCACGAACAACTCCCCGCACAAAATGATCTTAAAGGGGCGAACCATTTTGGGTAGTTTGCAGTCTGTGGCTTCTGTTACTCCGACCATGGAAACTGTGTGTGCGTATGAGAATCCACCGACAACTGGAGATCAGACTGAACCAACAGAGGAGCCTGATCCCGAGCACTGGGACCCTGATGTAGACTTGAGTGATAGTTGCTTGACTGAGGAGCAGAAGGTGGTTGTGAGACAGATGTTGAGAGAGGAGTGCCATGCCTTCGCCCGTGATGAGAATGATATAGGGTGCATTCGGAGTCCACAGATGGACATTAAGCTGAAGGATGACACGCCTGTTCAACGGTCCAACATATCTGTCCCTAGACCTTTGTATCAAGAAGTAAAGGATTACTTGAAAAATCTACTCCAGCGTGGATGGATAACAAAGTCCACATCTTCATATTCGTCACCGATGGTCTGTGTGCGCAAGAGAGATGGGTCTCTAAGGCTCTGCATAGACTATCGTTTGTTGAACAAAAAAGACTATCCCTGACCATCAGCCCATCCCTAGGGTGCAGGACGCTTTGGATAATCTAGTCGGAAATGAGTGGTTTAGTGTCCTTGATCAGTGGAAGGCTTACCACCAGGCGTTCATTACTGAAGAATGTAGACCAGACACAGCGTTCGTGATCCCATGGGGGCTATATCAGTGGGAGAGAGTGCCTTTCGGACTAACTAATGCCCCAGCGTTTTTTCAGCGCTGTATGGAAGACTGTCTTGATGGCATCCGGGACGAGAGTTGTCTTCCATATCAAGATGACATCATTGTCTTCAGCAAGACGTTTGAAGAGCACGTTGAACACGTCCGCAATGTGCTACGCCGGTTGAAAGCAAAAGGAGCAAAGCTGAAGCCCCACAAGTGCAACATATTCAAGTAGAGAGTGCGATACCTTGGGCACATCGTGTCGGCTGCAGGATACACCATGGATCCCGAAGATAAAGCTGCTGTGTTAGCTTTGAAGGAGAAACAACCATCCACTGTGGGTGAAGTCAGACAGATGTTAGGATTTTTAGGCTACTATCGGCGCTATATTGCCGATTTCTCCAGGATTGCGAAACCCCTGTTTGAACTCTTGAAACAACCTGACGAACACAAAGTTCCAGAGAAAGGGAAGAAGGTGACGAGGCAAAGTCGTAATGGTCAGAGTCCGTCCAATAGGCAGATCACTTGGACCAACGTACATGCAGAAACACTAAATTACTTGGTTGACCAGCTTGCTAAACCACCAGTGATGGCATATCCTGGCTACGAGAAGGAGTTTGTCCTGCACACAGATGCATCCCAGGATGGACTAGGTGCTGTACTTTACCAGCTGGGTGATGACGGTAACCTGGCTGTCATAGGATATGGATCGAGAACCCTTACGCAAGCAGAGAAGAACTACCACTTTCACTCTGGGAAACTAGAGTTCCTGGCCCTCAAGTGGGCAATTACAGAGAGGTTTAGAAGCTACCTGTACTACTCCAAGGGCTTCACAGCATTCAGTGATAATAACCCCTTGACATACATTCTCACTTCGGCGAAGCTGGATGCTGCCAGACACAGATGGGTCGCAGAACTTGCGGACTTTAACTTTTCGATTAAATATCGCCCTGGGAAGGCAAATGCGGACGCTGATGGACTCTCAAGAATGCCGCTTGATATGAATACGTTCATGAGTCAGTGCACGGAATCCATCACCCAAGATGCAATTGGGGCAACAGTGCAGGCCATGCAGTGCCGAGAGTTGGGTGAGAGCATACTGATCTCATCTGTGACGCATGATGAATCTGTGTTTCCAGATCATGCATTCTGTGGCATGTCCACGCTGGGACCCCTGACACCGACCGAAATTGCTGAAGCACAAGCAAAAGATCCCGAAATCGGTCGTATGATACGCTTGAAACTGACCAACCATAAGCCATGTTTGAAAGACCTACCTGACAGGACTGCAAGTTTCGCCGCGTTTGCTCGTGAATGGAGCAAACTGGAATTGGACGACCGGCACATTCTTTGGACAGTTTGCACACTACCTGGAGGAGATGTTCGGAAGCAGCTTGTTTTTCCGAGGAAGTACTTTAACCTGGTATGCAAGGAGTTGCATAATGAGATGGGTCATCTGGGAACAGACCGGGTTGTTAGCCTAGCTAGAGACAGGTTCTACTGGCCATTCATGCAACGTGACATTGAACATTACATTCTCAATGTGTGTACTTGTGTTAAGGATAAACGACCAGCGAAACATACTAGAGCACCATTGACACCGATTGTGACCACCGCCCCATTTGAACTTGTGTCGATTGACTGTTTGCACGTGGACCCCTGTAAGGGTGGGTTCGAATATATGCTCGTAGTTATGGACCACTTCACAAGGTTTGCACAGGTTTATCCAACGACCAACAAATCTGGAAAGACAGCCGCAGTTAAGATATTCAACGATTTCGTCTTGAGATTTGGGATGCCTGGTCGCATTCATCACGACCAAGGGAAAGAGTTCGAGAACCAGCTCTTCAATCAGCTTGAGAAGTATTGCTCCATTGCACACTCTCGAACAACCCCGTACCACCCTGAGGGGAATGGCCAGGTGGAGCGATTTAATCGCACACTCCTTGGTATGTTGAGAACGCTTTCACAAGAACAGAAAAATGATTGGAAACAACACGTTAACAAAGTGGTTCATGCGTTTAATTCTACAAAACATGACGCTACTGGATACTCACCTTTTTATCTCCTCTTCGGTCGATCACCAAGGCTGCCGATTGATCTTGTCTTTGGAACGGAACCAGAGCCCACTGGAAAGAGCTACCAACGATATGTTGAAGACTGGCGTGAGTGTATGAAGCAAGCGTACACTTTAGCATCGAAGGAGGGTGCAAAATCCGCGGTGAATGCAAAGAAATATCACGACAGGAAAGTACGGTCCACACTCTTACAATCTGGAGACAGGGTTCTTGTGCGAAACCTCTCGGAACGCGGTGGCACAGGGAAGCTCAGATCCTTCTGGGAAAAGGACATCCATGTTGTTCATAAACAACTCGGCAACAATCCAGTTTATGAGGTCAGGCCGGAGCAAGGGACTGGGCGCATCAGGGTATTGCACCGGAACCTGCTGCTGCCCTGCGATGATCTTCCGCTCAGCCACCCGGTCAGTCAGACACCAGGACATCCACCTGTCAAGCCCCCAAGCAGAACATCTCCTAGACAGGTGACACACGAGCGAGACATTCAAGAAGATGGTGACATTTTCAGCGATAGTGATGGTGATGACGCGTACGTCTTGATGGATGCGCCTGTGGAGGAGGTTCCTGTAGGCAGAGGGCGGGCTCGTACTCCTTTGAACCCAAGTGCTGATGCATTTATCCCTCCTCGTGTTTCTCCACGACCTACTCGTTCTGAACTTGAACCTCCAGCAGATGTGGTAGGGGATCGCTACCAGCGTTCTGTAACGGAAACTTCAACAGCTCACTCCAGTAGTAGAGAGATTGAACATCCAGTACATGGGGCGTCGGAGGACAGTAGGACACACATACCTGTCCGTGTCCGTCGACCAGTGACACGCCTGACTTACGATGAATCTGGGAGACAGACAAACTTCCATTCGGTCGTACATTGTATTTGTGTACCAGGTCAGCCCATCTGGGTGCTGCCGCCTGTACCCTATCGGCTGTGGTAAATGTAAACATAGATTGATGTAAACATAGACTAATGCCAATATAAATGATAGCAGGTTGGATGTGTAGCTAGATTTGACGGCTATGTTACTGTGCCTATGCAATTACGAATTCCAGGTTGTTGAACGATCCTGAGCAATATGGGTATGTAGTCGTCATATGTGATGATCTAATTGAAGTGAACTCCAATTGTACCCGTAGATGTTGAGTGTATGCTTAAGGATTGTGTGTGAGCTATAGGATTCAATGTGAGTGAACATGGTGAACTATAGTGTGGTGTTTAGAAACTTGGAATTTACTCAGTGTATCAAGCAACTAGTTGTGAAATGTTAAACTTTGTTACTATCGCATATGTTCTAAGGAACTTAACTCGGAATGATTGAGCATTCCAGACTGGCCATCTTGACTGCTCAGTATTTCCCCTGCATCATGTGATCATTGGGAATTCATTAGACTGCAGAGTGAATCTATGGATTTGTAGCGATAAGGTATACGGTCATTCCCAACACTGAACTAGCATAGGTTACGATGTACATGGAACCCTTGAGGTTATATTGGAAGATGTTGTTTGTTGATATTTCCTTGTTACTAGCATTGATGGCATGCCGTAACTGATAAGTTCTTTTTACTATTGTGTAGTTTATGCAAATGTCGGGACGCCATTTCTTTTTGCGGGAAGAGTGTGACAATGTTATTGTTTAGATATATTGGTTCTATGCGTGTATGCTGGAGTATGGGAGGTAATCCACGCTATACCAGATCCCGAGTTGTTGCCCTTGGTCTGACAGGTCTTTGATTGTGACGTCACGGAAACACAGACTTCCGTTTCATTTTGGCAATACATACCTGTGTGAACCAACACGATTGTTTTAGTTCTTTTCTCTTATTTTATTAGGTAAGTGACCCCGACATTGCATAGATTTTGTAGTAAATATGTCAAGGAAATTATTATGAGTCGATTAACGTAAAGTTCTGTCAGGAATAATTGTAGTTTTAATGTTTTATGTGCCAGTCAGGCGTAACGTTGAAAGTGCGCGTTCGAACACGTGGAATGAACACATTATGTGTAGGATTTGATCTATGAGGCGTACGTGTCTAGTCTCATGTTCCGATTATGATAGAAATGTTCCATAATTTTGAGTAAACATTCAACTATTGTCTGATAGAAAATGTAACCTAAAGATCGGTAAAATATTTCAGTTATTGTTGCAGTTTCGAATTGTTTACATAGTTGAGGTACAGAGTTCACGCTCTCATTTCAGTAAAACATATTGAGCGCTGGTTATAAAAGTATGTTATTTGTCCGTATAGCTTGAAAATGTTCGGTAATATTGTTCATCCACATAGGACTGCAGATATTATTTATTTATTTTATTTCCATATCTATGAGCCATGGTACTCGTTTCCATACACTGTAAAAACGCTGAGTAAACGTTCAACCATAAAGTGGATGTAACTCGGTTGCAACCATAAACTGGTTCAACGTAGCACCAAGCAAATTTCAACGTTGAACTGAAATGAGGTTAAACGTACAACCACGAAAAGGTGTAACATTCAACTGAAAGGTAAAGGTTGAACCAGTTTCTGGTTCAACGTTTAACCATGGAAAACCCTGAACCAAAATTTGGTGTTACCTATAACCAATTACTGGTTCAACGTATAACCAGATTCAGGTTCAATGTTTTCTCAGAAATAGGTTCAACGTACAACCACATCAAGGTTAAACGTACAACCACATCAAGGTTTAACGTTGAACTGAAATGAGGTTAAACGTTCAACCACGAAAAGGTGTAACGTTGAACTGAAAGGTAAACGTTGAACCCGTTTCTGGTTCAACGTTTAACCATGGAAAACCCTTAACCAAAATTTGGTGTTACCTATAACCAATTACTGGTTCAACCTATAACCAGATTCAGGTTCAATGTTTTCTCAGAAATAAGTTCAACGTACAACCACATCAAGGTTAAACGTACAACCACATCAAGGTTTAACGTTCATCCAGATGCAGATTTAAATGAAATCTGCACCGGATTGTTGTGGTGCAAATTGTACATGTATTTGCAGATTTAGTTAAATTCTAAATTCTTGCAAATACATCGGAACCATATGAGCAACCAAGTTACATCCCAGTGTTATTTCTTGCAGTCATCAGTGAAAAGTATATCAACCTGTAAGAAAGTGAAGGATATTTCAGAACATACATCAACAAATACACACTAATTGAAATAAAATTAATATATTTAAATCATATTCGGATATAATCTAATAACAGATCTGATTTCTAACAATACGAATACCTAGCTTCATCTATATACAAGAGTTCATGTGGTATCGATATCTTTGCATATTTGTATCCCAAATCTGACGCCAGGGGGCACTGCTTGGGGTGCGGCTATGAGTCGCTGGATGACGAATAAGGAACTGTGAACTGCGGTCTAACTTTATGAATGCTCTAAATAAACACTAGACTGTTTGCAATCAAATGAACAACTAAAGATATGAAAAGCTAATATGTAAACATTGAATTCTACCAATTCATGAATCACAGAAACCACAAGTAACAGGGGTTACAATAATGGGGAAGGGAGTCTGGGGAGGTTTAGTAACATCCAAGATGGTACCACCTACAATAAGTTTGATGCCTCCTTTTCAACTGATGTTAGACTCATAACACTCCTCATCTAAGGAATGAAAACTTCAAGATGCAAAATGATTATCATGATTATTATTAACTTTTTTTTAGCTTACTGCTGTATGATGAAATATTACTGTATACATATGGCATAATTGTCTGTTAATATCACTGATCTGAAATATTTGAGTGAGCAAGTTAATTGCATTTTATCACAGTTTAGTTTTGGGACCTACATACATAGTTTATGTGTGTCCAACCTTCCTACACATAGTATAGGTGATCAGACTTCACACAGCGACCTATGTATTCTGAGTACATGTTATATCACTGATTTGAGTGAGCTAGTTAATTGCATTTTATCAGATTAGTTATGGGACCTACATACATAGTTTATGTGTGTCCAACCTTCCTACACATAGTATAGGTGATCGGACTTCACACAGCGACCTATGTATTCTGAGTACATGTTATATCACTGATTTGAGTGAGCTAGTTAATTGCATTTTATCACAGATTAGTTATGGGACCTACATACATAGTTTATGTGTGTCCAACCTTCCTACACATAGTATAGGTGATCGGACTTCACACAGCGACCTATGTATTCTGAGTACATGTAATATCAATGATTTGAGTGAGCTAGTTAATTGCATTTTATTACATATTAGTTGGGACCTATATACATAGTTTATGTGTGTCCAACCTTCCTACACAGAGTACAGGTGATCGGACTTCACACAGCGACCTATGTATTCCGAGTACATGTATTGTAATATCACTGATCTGGGATATTTGAGTGAGATAGTTAACTGCATTTTATCAGATTAGTTATGGGACCTACATACATAGTTTATGTGTGTCCAACCTTCCTACACATAGTATAGGTGATCGGACTTCACACAGCGACCTATGTATTCTGAGTACATGTTATATCACTGATTTGAGTGAGCTAGTTAATTGCATTTTATCACAGATTAGTTATGGGACCTACATACATAGTTTATGTGTGTCCAACCTTCCTACACATAGTATAGGTGATCGGACTTCACACAGCGACCTATGTATTCTGAGTACATGTAATATCACTGATTTGAGTGAGCTAGTTAATTGCATTTTATCACAGATTAGTTATGGGACCTACATACATAGTTTATGTGTGTCCAACCTTCCTACACATAGTATAGGTGATCGGACTTCACACAGCGACCTATGTATTCTGAGTACATGTTATATCACTGATTTGAGTGAGCTAGTTAATTGCATTTTATCACAGATTAGTTATGGGACCTACATACATAGTTTATGTGTGTCCAACCTTCCTACACATAGTATAGGTGATCGGACTTCACACAGCGACCTATGTATTCTGAGTACATGTAATATCAATGATTTGAGTGAGCTAGCTAATTGCATTTTATCACATATTAGTTGGGGCCTATATACATAGTTTATGTGTGTCCAACCTTCCTACACAGAGTATAGGTGATCGGACTTCACACAGCGACCTATGTATTCCGAGTACATGTATTTAACATCACTGACCTGGGATGATTGAGAGAATTATTTAATTGCATTTTATCACAGTTTAGTAATGGGACATACTTACATAGTTTATGTGTGTCCAACCTATCACTGATCAGGGGTATTTGAGAGAGCCAGTTAGTTGCACATTATCACAGTTTAGTTTGAGTGAGCTAGCTAATTGCATTTTATCAAAGTTTAGTTATGGGACCTAAATACACAGTTGAAGTGTGTAAGACCTTCCTACAAAGAGTATAAGTGGTCAGAATTCACACAGTGACTTATGTACCCGAGTCAAATTATATTACACAATGTATTAATGATCTGGGACATACAGAGTCATAATATGGTAAATAAAAATTTATATCCACCTTCCTGTACAGAGTACATGTAATGGTGGTCAGACATTGACTTTTGTATCTGAAGTCAATTGTTCGTCATGTATCGATGATTTGTGATATATCGAGTGTTGCATTGTTTTCTTGTATTCAACATCACAGTTAATTCATAGTAAACAACACCCTTGTCTTCTCATCTACATGTAGCTGCAGATTGTTATGTTGGGCCATCTGCTTCAACAGATGAGAGGGCTACAGGTATATCCACATTGTTCATCATTCTATCACAGTAATGAGACTTTGTTTGCATACGATGGTGTCACTTTTCTATCACCAGTAGTATGCCGGCCATTGTGGTTGATTTTTTTGTAAGGGTGTTCAGGAATGGTGAAGATTCAACACAGTTCCATTTTGTTCCTCTTCTACATTGTATATGTAATATGGTACCACAGCTTTAGCCTGAATATTTGTTGTATCACATTACCATTTCATCTTTTCTGTCACATCCAATGATACCGGTAGCCATTATCTTGTGATGCAGGCATGTCAGAGACCAATTATTTCACATAGTCCAAGTTATGAAATAATGCACACACTTCCACCATCACCCGAAACCCTGTAATATATCATCCGAAACCCTGTAATGTAATGATCCGCACTGTGACGTGTCTCTGATCTTTCTTGCAAGCAGTTGGTCCTATTAAACAAATCAAGAATTGTGCAATATAATTTGTCTTCACTATCCTGTCAATATAAGCTTACATTTGTAAGTACCATTCTACAGGGGTTGAAATGTTTGTAAAACTTTACTTGTCCCGGGTGAGAAGGGACTATTTTTTTTACTTGTCACCTTGTTGACAGTAGTTGTCTCAAAATATTACCAAGTTTTGACTTCCTTTAACCGTGTTCTAATTTTTCATGAAATAGAACAACCAATTAGATTCAGACTTTGTTCTGTTATTCTTTTAGTGTATTTATTTGGGTAGTAGAATACACAGACAGACAGACTACACCATGTATACAGACAAATTACCATTTTGATTGGCTTAGGTGAAGGAAAGTAATTAGGATAATCAGCGTCGTCTGCCGATTTTTGTAATTTGTCCCCAAGTTTTGCAATACACAGAAAATTTATCGTACAGCTTTAAAACTTCACACAGTATATAAACTAAAAAAAAAATTTCCCCCATATGTAATTAATCTGGGAATTGACGAAAATCACCAATACCTACCATGTTATTTTGGGGCTACGATGACATTGACCTGCCAATGTTATATAACATGCAGACTTGGTGTCATGGCGTCAAAAAATAACCTACAAATCTCCCATCTAATTGCTGTTTTCGCGATTTGTTGAGAACTACTGGAAGGATTTTCTTGATACTTTGGAATAAAATTAGCACTTTTTATTTTATTTCCTGTGTGAAGTTTCAATATCCCCCGATCAATTGTCTCCAAAATACCACCGGATATATTATCTGTGACAGACAGTAGAACCAGTATTTTTACAAGGGAAAGAATGTTTTCAATATCATGTGAGTCACTCTTTTGACGGACGTTTCAGAAAACGATCCATATTACTGTCGAAGAATAGTTGCCACTAACGCTCTATTCAACCAAAATGACCGAACCACCATGACCAAACGCGTTATCGCTAGGCTGCATTCAAATTCTATCAGCTACGCTGATTGGCTGGATGGAGTTATTAGACTAATGAAATCGCGCGTACCATGATCACTCGACTTGTCACATGGTTATTTTCTATCTTCGCGCACAGGAGAGCGGTTTTCAAAACGACAGTCACAACAACGACATCGGTCATACGGGCCATGAAATCACATAAATTTTATCAACTTCGAGGCCTGCGGAAACTATGCTACACACATTGTTTTGTTAGGCGAAGTATATATCTGTTACAAATAAAAACGGCACTTTATGGCTTTGTTGTCGCAGGCGACAAGTCAGTTTTCTTTTTACTTGTCACTTGCGAAAATCACTTGTGAGCATCATATATCTGATTATTAGCATTGAAAATGACAGATTATTCCTTACATCTTCAATCGTGATAAAATCCATCACAAGATGATGATGTTCACTCTGTGGGAGCCATATACACTGTCGCCTCCTTCATCTTCCTCCAACAGTCAGACTCAAACAAATGGCTTCTTTCTGACCTTCTCCCTGTTACACTTTCTGTAGGAGAAAATATTAAATGGAGTAAGATCTAATATAACTAATTTATTCATAAAGGTTGGGGGAAATATCCCGATTGTCATGACAAGCACTCACTCACTCGGCCCCTCGCAACCCCTGGCAATTTCTCATGCCACCACCCTGCCTCGGGAATATCTCATGAAATCAATCCCACATGGTCTTGCCACATAAAAATAGTATATATTTTCACTGGGGGTGGGGGTTATGGGGTAATACATGGTACAGCTATGATGTATCATTTATCAAGTCTTATCAATGACTTCTCAAATTTCCTTTGATTGTGTCCTTGTAATGTATTCACTTACCGGTACTACTTGTCATCCATCATGGTGTATTTCATAAACATCAAAATGACTTCTTCGTCGATCAGGCACTAGGGCAGCTGGACTTCTCACACTTCTCACTTGATCACTGGATAAACAGTTACACAATGTTGACATGATATTACCCCATTGGACACAAAATGTTGCCAACATTTGATACAGTCTTACAACATTATGTAACTATTATAAATTCATTGGACTGATTAGAATTTCAGGCAAAATTGAGGGGTGACTGAATGTTAATAGATGTTTTGAATTATTATAGGATATAACATGCATAGGAATTTTTTTTGGAATAGGAGATTAATGCATATTAGTTTGCAAGGACCTTAGAGTTCAACAAGCCACAAAGCGTATTGCAAGTATTTTTGTGGACAACGCGGCTGATAATTACTGGTATCCATATGTATATAGCTGTTGACCTATGCAGATATAGTGACAGTTTAATTAATTCTTTTTTGGAAATACATAGGAAATTATATAGCCTGTAAGGGCCTTAGATTGCACTCATCCACAACTGGTATGGAAAAACGACATGCTAAATGTAATAAGTGATTGGAAATTGCAAAATACCGCCAAGTGGTAACAGTAAATTATATCAATGACCTATTAAAACAGACAACAGACAGCAAAATTCTTTCACGCAATGAATAAATGAACGGAGAATGAACAATGAAGCATAGCCCAGTTTTCGACACAGCTTCGATTTCAAAACATAAAGCGAAAGCAACGGGGACGAGATATCTGTGCGTAACGTATTCAGTTCAAACAATTGTTTGTCCATATTACTTACCAGAAAACAGATGTAACGGGACGAGTAATGTTCATTGTTAAGCTGCCAACAACACCACACGTTCTCTCTCCTCCTCACACTGCAATCCAGTAGGTGGCGCTTCATAAAACCAAGGACGATAACCGATGACCAGTTGAACCATAGTCCAGTTGAACGTTGAACCAAAAAGTGGTTCTTTGGACGACCACCGCGGGAAAAACAATAACGAGGGCGGGAAATACGTTGAACCGAAAAACAGTTGAACGTATACTCGGTCGAGAATAATTTTGACCCACACAACAGTAATACGTCTTTCATTTTTGATAACTTCTATGATTGTTTCTGACTGTTGATAGGCTATTTTATGAGCGAAAATAGTAATATGCCATCAAAACAAGTGCATAACAGCGAAGTTTCCCAAATCGACACCCGTTATTAACGACTTGGACATTCAGTTTTAAGCATAACCACATGGTTTATTTGGAAAAGTCTGCAGAATTTAACTTAATATTAATAAGAAAATTACTCCCTGTTCTCAGACATTCATATCCCATTGTTTCGGTCATGTTGGTGTCGTTTTACCATGCACGGAGTTTCATGTGGTTGAACGTATAACCAGTTATAGGTTGAACGTAGAACCAATAATAGGTTCAACGTTTACGCCCAAGCTAGTATCATGTGGTTATACGTAGAACCAGTTATAGGTTGAAAGAAGAACCAATAACAGGTTCAACGTTTACCTCCATGCAAGTATCAATATATGCTTGAATTCGAACTGAAAACGTTCAACCAGATTCCGGGTAAACGTTTACTGTCATTAAAAATTGGTTCAACGTTGAACTGATAACAGGTTGAACATTTACTCCCTGAAATTGGCCGTTTTTACAGTGTACCTATGATTTTATGCTCCCATGTCCCTGAGTACAGTTACCTTCTCTTGATTTCGTATTTGTCACATTGAAATATATGGCCGCATTAATGAAAACTAAATACAAATTCTTCAGGAATTAAATGTTTTAGTCACATTATTGCAGTAAATCCATATAAACTGAATGCCAATTCTTTAGGAATTGTATGCTTTATTCACAAGTATTGTAGAAAACCCATATACATTGTGCAAAGATTATTGTTTCATGTATTGAAATACAGACTTCCGTTTCATTTTGGCAATACAGACCTGTGTGAACCAACACGATTGTTTTAGTTCTTTTCTCTTATTTTATTAGGGACTGGCTCGTCCCAGCGAGGGTAACACATATCAAGAACTAAGAAGAGGGCTTGCAGAGTTTGTATACCATTGTTTCCGTCAACGGGGGTGCGGACCATCATTGCATGTAGTGGACGTGTAACAGGGTTGAACTTTTATCCGTCTCTCCGCCCATTTTATTTTATTTTATTTATTTATTTTTTTTTTTTCTTTTTGTAGTTTTCTTTTTACGTTTTATTGTATGTTTGGTAGTTTTATCGTGTTTTAATGTGCTCATGGGAATGCATGTGCACGTGTGACTAGGTACTTGTCTTATAACGATTTGTAGTGTATGTTTGTTTATATGTATCTATGTACGAGTTCTTTAGTCCAAATCTGGGCAAAACTGATGTGTAATGAATTCAATTCTATTTCACCCAACAAAATGTACACGCAAGTTTAAGCAGAGAAAGCCATAACCGTACGGCGGGAAAGCATGGTCAAAAAGGTGATACGGATCATTGCCTTTGTCATTCACAGTATGCATAGTATCGGAACAATCGCAATGTCCTGTGGATGATATCAGAAGTGGATGAAAACTAGAAGTATGCAAGGATCACTTAGACTATGTAGACGGCAATGGCACCACCAGACTGCCTATAACGCTTCATGTGACGTATGATGTGAAATCTGCGCAATACAGAATCCATTTTTGTCGGGTTTTACCAAGGGTAAAACCCTACATTAGTATCACTTTTCAGTTTTTCTTTTTTCTTCTGCACATGTGTAGTTTTGATCTCCTGCCCGGAGACTGTTCTCATTTGATGCCCCTTACAGCATTCACAACAGGCCTCGCACAAGCCATGCAATTCCAGGCGCTAAGAGTAATGGAATTTCGTTGAAAGGACATGGAAAGTCAGAGGAAATATATGTACAGAGTCCGGGAAAATGAGTGGAAAAAGCTAAGTTATTCTCTGAAGTTCAGCGAAATTTATTGCAGAATAAAAATCCAAACAGCCGTGAAACGTGTTTGCTGGTGACCCTTCGCCAGATTGGAACGAGGTCAGAAAGCTCATTTACATATTTTGTGTAGTCCATTGGTTGAACTAAACTCGTGACTGCAATCTCACGTTCGGCTATTTCCGTATTGGCGGAACACGTCAGTTTTCGCAGCTAAAGTGAGTTCTGGGGCTAGATTGTCGTGACTGTTTCCCGCTGAATTAATATTCATATTCTGTGACGTGTATTGGTCGAGGTCATAATGTCGACAGCTGATTGGCTCACGCTCTTGACATCTGTACTAATTTACGTATCAGAACAGTGTGCAGTCGCCATTGTTCGTTGGTTTGGAATTTAGCTTTGGGCTAATTTTGCCGATGCCGGGAAAATGCAAATTTAGTGAACATTGGCTGAGACTGGATGATTATAACTGTGAGAGGTGAGAGGACAGCAACGTACACGGTGTGTCAAACAAATGTGGATCTGTCCAATATCGGCGATGGTCCTTACGGAGCCATACAAAAATTACAGGATACACAAACTTTACACACATATTCTTGAGGTTGTTCTATAACTATATGGCACTTTATGAATTATTATTACGAATATGAATTTTAATATTTTTGAACATTTTTCAATCTTTGGTAAGCTACCTTACAACAAAAGTTATGATTCATATATAGTGCAAGATCACAAAGATGATCTTCACTTTAGATAGGGAATCGTCCTCAATGCGTTTTTGATACACACAGCTGGTGGGGCTAATTTTTGTCTAAAAAGCACCAAATTGACCATTTGAATAGATAAAGATAAAGAATAATCAAGACCTACAGACAAACACAACCAGACTTACAGTGGTTCAAACCTGCCGTATTTTGCACTTTTCGGTGCATTTACAGTCGACATTTTCTCTCCAAAATTCTCGTTGCAAAATTATGACACCTTTTTTTTTGGTTAAAGTTGTCCTATTTTTGTAACAAGAGAAAATCCGCACCGAAAAGTGCCTAAAAATACGAAAATAAGCCAACTTACCAACTTTAGTGAGCCATAAATCCGTGTTCGTGCATCTGCAGTCCTTCATTATTTTGGGTCTTATAATTCAGCATGAAGGCTGTACAAAATGGTCCATTTCATATCCCTTTGATAAAAGTGAAAGTTTGGCCCTTCAAACCGAACAGCTTGAGGACGATTCCCTATGTCAAGCGAACACCACCATTCTTCCCAAATATGGGACTAATAAACTCCTCTGATGCAAGTAAACCCGACATCAGTACTTTAAGTACTTTGATTTCCACTGTACGCCGATCGGCTTGCAAATTAGTCGGCAGCTGAATTACCTAAATTTTGACTGAGGAATCATGGGAATTATCTGGCGCACGGTGTCTGGCCGTACGTAGCCAGAAAACCGGTTGTGCTGACATCGGAGTCAACATTTTTTTCGTTAGATCCAAACTTCTGCCCAACGAAGGTCTACCTGTACTTTCGACTCCTGTTGTCTTTTTTACACATTAGTTCGATATCGTAAATGGGCAATAAATCTTTTATTGAATTACAATCGAGTACGGCCGTAGTTCATTTATTCTGGGGACCGAGGTCTACGGTACCTTATAAACTCTGGGAGATAACGCGGGAAGTTCATTTATTTGCTTTACTTCTAACCTGGTGGCCCCCTAACGGGTGGGCAGGATATTATCATATATGTCTTTTTTCATTTATTGTGCATCTAATATCCCAAAATCCATAATCTATCATGTCCGTCCGAACTACCGACATTTGGTGATACGAGTGGCTTTGTTTACTCAATATATCAACAACAAGTTTGAATCAGGTCGAATTCAAAGGAATGTTTCGACCCACTCGTCATAAGCCTCAATTTTCCGCGGAAAGCGTGGGAGGTCATTATATGTGTCGTGGGCGTGTCGTGGTCGAATGGTTAGAGTGTCTGACTCTGACTCGGAGTGCTACAGCTGGCGTGGGTTCGCGCCTCGCCAGTGACCGCTTACGTATATACTCGCCTATTCACAAGGCGCTGGACTGATTCGGTGTCCAGGGTAATATGGACTGATGGTGGAACTAGTTGCTACGCTAGACCTTCGCCAGCGGAGGCACTTGGGGAATAAAGTACCTGGGTGTCTTTCAGTGACCGCTATATAAATCCACTCACAGTAGTACATCGCACACACCTGGTCAGAAAAAGGGACGGGTCTATATGTACAGTCAGGAGGTGTCAATGCACTGTAAATAAGTACTGCACAGCCTGCACCACACGGGACCTCGACTGCTACTGACCCTGTCTCGACCACCCTAGTAACACACCCTGCATACCAAACGGCTGCTCCAACTTCCGCCGGAGGGTCAACTTCCGCCGGAGGGAAATTTCAAATTTGAGAAGCTAAGTAAGTTCAGATTTTTCATTTTTTGGTAGTTTTCACGTATGTAGTACTCGAAAATGTAATGAGAAAATGTTCTCAAGGGGACGTGTTAGCAATTCGTGTGAAATTTTCAACTCGTCCTTGTATTATTTTTTAATTACAATCCATTTTATCTGACATTAAGAGCTATATTGCAACATAACAGTGATTAGATGCTTAAAAAATCATCTATTTGTGTATCATCCGCCAAATAAGTTATAGATATATGAAGAGTAGTTCCTTAACAGCAGGCTGATAGCTTGTAGTTTCAAATAGTTCAATCTACTTCGGTCACTGTTAGTTTTTCTAGCTCATGCATGTTCGTATATGATACAAATACCGCCGGAGGAGCATGTCTCGAAGATATGATTACCGCCGGAGGATCTAATCTCTATGCGTTTGTGTATGTACACGATCAGGCCACTTTATTATATGTTAACCATGCAGAAATAGCCATGATCATCACTAATTTTTATCCTCGACATTTACGCTCCATCGTGCCAACTCGTGTATTGGCCTAAGTGTTCTCATCAGCAGTTTGTCACCCCCTAAACTGTCGATGAAACAGCGATATTTCTGACAGTATGAGGTATACAATCTGACGCCGTGAGAATGTTGCGAATGTGTATCCGTCAGATACAGTCTAGGTATCGGATAACCCTCAAACACTTTTGAGAGCATTTATTTAAGGATAGCTATCCCCTTAGAGGGTCAAAATTTGTCACTTTTTTATTACTTCATTCAAATATTCACTACTTCTTCTAACATTTGGTGAAAAAAATTAGCTAAAAATTATAAATAGAAGTGCTTTAATATTAGGATTGAAAATTTAGTTTCCGAGGCCCTGGAACAATTAAACAGATTGCCTTAGCTTGGGCTTGGCTACTATTTTTTTTGTCTGTTAAATTTCTCTTTCCAAAACTCATTTCCGCAGTATTATGGTAAGCTAATTATCTATTAGTCCTACTTATTTACATTAATGTACCCCCTTCTGATCAAAACCATGCAAACATCCTTATTTTTGTTTCTAGTTATGACAGTGACACTTCACTCAGACACCCGCCGTGAAGTAATCCACACAGGTGTGAACAAGTTTTTGCAGGTTTTTAAAGTTTAAATTGGACTTTAAACCGACTTGATGAAAAAAACTTAGTGTAATAGTTATCCAGAATAAACAGGAATTCGAGTAGGTCTCATTAGACAGATTAAAAATGTATTTGACAATAGAATTCAAGCAAAAAATAGGGATTAATTCATCAGCTGATAGCTGGACACATTTTGCCCGATTTCTAGCCTTTCATTTTTGTACAAAATCCGAAATTCAAACGTTTATTTCTCGAAAATCTCGAAATTTGGCATGCTTGTTACTTATAAGGTGATCTAGAAAACCTTATCTCACTTTTTGTAAGGTCAGCTTCGTTTTTTAATTATCCAACTTTTAAGACAAACGACCGTAAAAAAGTACATTTTTTTCAATTTATTTTAGTAAAATAGTTATAAAAACAAAACCAGGCAAAAATTTAAAAAAAATGAGATAAAGTTTACTAGTTCGAATTGTCTCCTACCAAGGTATACCATTAAAGTTGAAACAAGACCAACAGTTTTCATGAAATTTCAATTGAAAAATAGACGCTACTGTTTTCATTTTAATTTGTTAAAATTGAAATATTTTCTACACAGTAGCAGCGTCAGTTATACAAATCATATAGTTGGAATCCCTACGATGTATACTTTCATAAAATATATAGTTTATTATGGTTATGTTGTATATTTATTGATACCGACGACAAATGGTCATGGGGTGCAAAAACTGCCTCTAAAGGGACAGCTATCCTTAAAGCACCATTAAGCGTTTCTGAACAAGAAGTACCGTAATAGACAAAAATTTCTGAGTTTATTGAGTTGTTTCAACTACACGATTTATGGAAAAATTAGGTAATAAAGCTAGGTGGCAACTCACTAGGTTAGCGTTACACTATGATGAAGATCAAAGCAGTGATGCGAACAATGTGACGAGACAATAATAACATAATGACTGAAAATAACCACGGCATGTGCAAGAAACCCAGACGCGGGCGTGGCGTGCACACGCACTGACATTCCGGCTCACGTACGGCTCTCCAACCAGTCCAAATTTAGCATTGTTCGAGATAGGAGGTCCGATTATAAACTGCTATATCTGAATAAATATAGGTTCCCCCAAACGTATTTACCCCTACAAAGTTTCTGCAATATATCACCTTCCCTATGCTACAAATTAGTGTAATTTATGATTTTATTTGGCGGATCTAAATTCGACTTAACCGAAGTAGTAGTGTGAATCCCTTCTCCATGTTAAAAGAATGGGAGAATGCCTTGACCGACAGCATAGGTCTACAAAAATCGATTGATTTCACCCTCTTGCATTACCAATGAAACATTTATTTACCCCTCATCAGAAAGACAAAAGTTTACCTGAAAAATTCATGTAATTGTATTTGTGAATAAATATGAGAATTTACGTCAAAACACTTTTGAACGAGAGCGAAATTCAGCTTTTTGGCGGAGTCACGGTCGGCTGAACACCTACGGTTGTGTCTGATTGGATGAAGTGAATATGCTGGACAGCGGCCTGAGGTCAACATATGGACAGCGTATACCGTGTGCGAGTTTAGTCTCATTGATTTATGACTGGCTTTCTTAGGTAGGCCTTATGTTTAGAACGGATCCAGGCGATGATAGGGCCCAACTATTGTGATTCAAGCGAGATTTAGGCCTCAGACCATAAATGACGAGGAGTTGTGTGTTTAACTCCGTGGATTTAGTTTAAAGGTGAAATGCAAAGGTTTTTAGAGTCTCCTTTTCACATTTTATATAGGTTGATTAATGATAGAAATACCGGTCTATCTACTTCACTTGGTTTAATTTGAATTATCTTGTCTGCTAGAATTTTTTTAAATTTGGTACCTCTAGCACAGCTGAATTCAGATTTGCAAAACGTCATCGCTTATCTTTCCTTGATTGTGACGTCACGTCAGACCAGCCGCCCGGAGACTGAACGTTACAAGTATTGACGCCTGACAAGATGGTCTGATGTGACGTCACAATCGAACGTCAAACAAGGGCAGATAAGCGATGCGGATTTCATTTCTGAAATCGGCCGGGCTTGAGATGCTAACTTTGAATCACTTTTCAAACGCTACCAGGAGACAAAATACTTCAAATAAAAGCAAACAGAGTATTTGGGCTGATATTTCCATCATTAACTAGCCCGCGAAGAATATAAATAGGGAAATACGAAAACCTTTGCAGTTCACCTTTAAAGACGTTCCCCACCTTTGCTGATGCGCACAACGTCGCGCATGTATTTATAGCGCGAATGCCAAATGACGTTGCATTAGGTAGTCTCCCTTCGATCACGCTGATAACAGCACACGCCATAGCAACGTCAATTGATTTCCGGCCACTTCTAGACGAAATCTGCGTCAAACGATGTTAGAAGTCAAACGAGTTCGGTGACCCCATTATTGGATGGGAATAATTAGCTATAGGCTTTAACAGTCAGACAATTCCATGAGCAAATTATCATTGAATTCAGATGGAAATGGTCCAGACTGAAAGACAAAGACCACGTGAACATGAGCAGCGCACATTGATATTCGGTGGTGTATGACAATTTTTGGAGCAAAATCGTACAATTTAAATTTCATCATTTTTTTTTTTTTACAAATTAGACAAAAACGCCCCATAGGTGGCGTCATGAGCTTGAAAGTGAGTTCGATGACTTAGTAATTTTTTTCTTGAAATGAATTTGTATATTTCCAAGGTACATCCGTGCAAAATTTGGTGAAATTCTGATGATGATTTCTTAGGGTGAGGAACGTCCTTTTATTGGGCCTAAAGATTGTGGTTCAAGCCAGATTTAGATCTCAGACCATACACTGCGAAAAAAAATTGTGTTGAAGCCATTTTAGCACCAAAATTGTGTTGAAAATAACACAAATTGTGTAAGAATGAACGCTAATTTGTATTGAACTCAACACAATTTTGTGTTGATATATTAAGTTAAACACAAAACCATGTAGATTTCAACACAAAACATTTTGTGTTGTAGCCATTTTAGCACAAAATTGTGTTAAAACAACACTATTTTTCGCAGTGTAAATGGTGTGTTTAACTCAGTGGATTTCGCTTTAAAATAGTATCTTTTTCATTCGTTCGATGGATTCAGTATTGAGTGAGGACGGTACACTCATTTAGCTCGGCCAAGAAGAGACAGTGGTACTCCGGCGGTAATTGTATCATATTATTATTGACTCCGGCGGTAGTCTGATCTCACTCCGCCGTATGTTGTATCACCACTTCCACACAGGTCATATTCATGCGTCTTAAAATCATCAAAATTCTTCCTTTTCACATATAAATATCATCTTGCCATTAAAAGGCAACCTCGTTTTACATAACGATCGTAGGTATATTCTTGATTAATTAGATAAAATGCATATTTGATGTAGTTTTTCTAAGAAAGGTTTCTAGATTCGGCTTCTAATGGATGTAATTGTCTATTTAGAATTATCCCGTTCTCAAAAACACGTCAGCTAGTTAAATAAACGTACCATCTAACGATTGAGACAATTTGATATTGTTGATAGAGTATGGTTCTGACATATCAACGTAAAAACCAACAAGTTGTCCTACCATTTTGCACGATCTTCCCTCCGGCGGAAGTTGACCCTCCGGCGGAAGTTGGAGCAGCCGTTTGGTATGCAGGGTGTGTTACTGCAAGCTTCTAAATACCTCTGTAAGAGGGTGCTCCTAGTCTGAAAGGAGGGACGTCCGGAACAACAACAACAACAACATATGACGTAACCAATACTGGCAACCAATGAACATTAAATTTTCTTACAACCGAAGTTCAAAATACTACAGAAATATCGCGTGATACGCAGGCGTGCCTTATAAGGACTACCAGGAATTTTACTAAAGGCAAATGATTGGCTACCAGATTTAGAAGCACAAGCTCCATTATATGTAACGGCTTGACCCAGAAAGAAAACCAAAGAAGAAAGCGGTTGCGCTCATGGCGATAAGTCATTCAGTTCGGCTTCCCCAATTCTGTTCTCTTGTTTCATTAAATAAATGTATCAACTTGGGTTACATTTCGTTGAATAAATATTATTGATGACGGGAGGTTTGCATCAGGAGTGTAAGAAGAACGAATATTCATAGAATGGCGCATCTGACAATTTAGCGGAGTGCTTTATTTGCATATGACTTTCTGGATAAATCTGAAGGGATATATTAATTAATTATTATTGTTACCAGTGTTCGTAACTAACAGTCAACAGATATTTTGTTTGCATGGAAGTACAAATAAATCAACCCAACATCGCCACGAGGAGTTAACATAGGCGAGCCGCGATTTTGATAATTTTCAGTGATATGCAGTGTCACGGTCTCTCATAAAACTCCCATGATTCATTGCGTCACCTTTGGCGGTTTGACTCGGGACGCTGCATTCGCAACTTCTCGGGGATCTCCGGTTTGAGATGTCCCTCGAAGGCCATTGACGCCATATTGGACTAGAGCGTGGTCACGTGTGTGTTCGGTCTGTCAGGGAACTGTCAGTGACGTCACGGGAATTATATCTTGCCAATACGTGGCGTGTGTACCATTTAAACTGATGGTTTTCTATTGAAACGTGCTTCGAATGAAAAGAATAAACAGTTTTTAAAATATCTGACGTAAATCAGAGACTCGCAGGGAAATATTTGCTGGTCGGGGATTAAGGCTTCCGCGAGAGTGATTGGGCTTCGGAGCCGCGTCACATCTGGAGATTCATAGGAAATTCATGTTGTCGTCCCCCGAGCGTAGAATCAGTCCCCTTCGTAGATTTCCGCTCGGGAGTTCCGAATGGGGACGCTGTAGTTGCATTCGCGGCTTTAGGAAGGTTCGATAACTTGGTCTGCGGTTCGCAGTTAGCGGTTAGCTATTCAAAGTTGAAACCGAGGGACCAGTCAGTATTTGATTCCAATAGACAAATCATTAATATAACCACTTCTATGACGAATTAAGACTCCATATTTGGTACATAGACTTTACTCAACGTGCCCTACAAGATGACGCAATTAGTTTGCCTCTACACCGCCAGGGGGCGCTGATCTGAACCGCAGTGTGAACCGCAGTCTGGTAAATATAACCACTTCTATGACGAATTAAGACTCCATATTTGGTACATGGACTATACTCAACGTGCCCTACAAGATGACGCAATTAGTTTTTCTCTACACCGCCAGGGCGCGCTGATCTGAACCGCCGTCTGAACCGCAGTCTGGTAAATATATATAACCACTTCTATGACGAATTAAGGCTCCATATTTGGTACATAGACTATACTCAACGTGCCCTACAAGATGACGCAATTAGTTTGCCTCTACACCGCCAGAGGGCGCTGATCTGAACCGCAGTCTGAACCACAGTCTGGTAAATATAACCACTTCTTTGACGAATTAAGACTCCATATTTGGTACATAGACTATACTCAACGTGCCCTACAAGATGACGCAATTAGTTTGTCTCTACACCGCCAGGGGGCGCTGATCTGAGCCGCAGTCTGAACCGCAGTCTGGAAAATATAACCACTTCTATGATGAATTGAGACTCCATATTTGGTATATGGACTATACTCAACGTGCCCTACAAGATGACGCAATTAGTTTTTCACTACGCCGCAAGGGGGCGCTGATCTGAACCGCAGTCTGAACCGCAGTCTGGTAAATATAACCACTTCGATGACGAATTAAGACTCCATATTTGGTACATATCCTATACTCAACGTGCCCTACAAGATGACGCAATTAGTTTGTCTCTACGCCGCCAGGGGGCGCTGATCTGAACCGCAGTCTGAACCGCAGTCTGGTAAATATAACCACTTCTATGACGAATTAAAACTCCATATTTGGTATATGGACTATACTCAACGTGCCCAACAACATGACGCAATTAGTTTGTCTCTACGCCGCCAGGGGGCGTTGATCTGAACCGCAGTCTGAACCGCAGTCTGGTAAATATAACCACTTCTATGACGAAATAAGACTCCATGTTTGGTACATAGACTATACTCAACGTGCCCTACAAGATGACGCAATTAGTTTCTCTCTACGCCGCCATGGGGCGCTGATCTGAACCGCAGTCTGAACCGCAGTCTGGTAAATATAACCACTTCTATGACGAATTAAGATTCCATATTTGATACATAGACAATATTCAACGTGCCCTACAAGATGACGCAATTAGTTTGTCACTACGCCGCCAGGGGGCGCTGATCTGAACCTCAGTCTGAACCGCAGTCTGGTAAATATAACCAGATCTATGACGAATTAAGACTCCAAATTTGGCATATGGACTATACTCAACGTGCCCAACAAGATGACGCAATTAGTTTGTCTCTACGCCGCCAGGGGGCGCTGATCTGAACCGCAGTTTGAACCGCAGTCTGAACCGCAGTCTGGTAAATATAACCACTTCTATGACGAATTAGGACTCCATATTTGGTACATAGACTATACTCAACGTGCCCTACAAGATGACGCAATTAGTTTGTCTCTACGCCGCCAGGGGGCGCTGATCTGAACCGCAGTCTGAACCGCAGTCTGGTAAATATAACCACTTCTATGACGAATTAAGATTCCATATTTGGTACATAGACTATATTCAACGTGCCCTACAAGATGACGCAATTAGTTTGTCACTACGCCGCCAGGGGGCGCTGATCTGAACCGCAGTCTGAGCCGCAGTCTGGTAAATATAACCAGATCTATGACGAATTAAGACTCCAAATTTGGCATATGGACTATACTCAACGTGCCCAACAACACGACGCAATTAGTTTGTCTCTACGCCGCCAGGGGGTGCTGATCTGAACCGCAGTCTGAACCGCAGTCTGGTAAATATAACCACTTCTATGACGAATTAAGACTCCATATTTGGTACATAGACTATACTCAACGTGCCCTACAAGATGACGCAATTAGTTTGTCTCTACGCCGCCAGGGAGCGCTGATCTGAACCGCAGTCTGAACCGCAGTCTGGTAAATATAACCACTTCTATGACGAATTAAAACTCCATATTTGGAATATATGGGCTATACTCAACGTGCCCAACAACATGACGTAATTAGTTTGTCTCTACGCCGCCAGGGGGCGCTGATCTGAACCGCAGTCTGAACCGCAGTCTGGTAAATATAACCACTTCTATGACGAATTAAGACTCCATATTTGGTACATAGACTATACTCAACGTGCCCTACAAGATGACGCAATTAGTTTGTCTCTACATCGCCAGGGGACGCTGATCTGAACCGCAGTCTGAACCGCAGTCTGGTAAATATAACCACTTCTATGACGAATTAAGACTCCATATTTGGTACATAGACTATACTCAACGTGCCCTACAAGATGACGCAATTAGTTTGTCTCTACGCCGCCATGGGGCGCTGATCTGAATCGCAGTCTGAACCGCAGTCTGGTAAATATAACCACTTCTATGACGAATTAAGACTTCATATTTGGTACATGGACTATACTCAACGTGCCCTACAAGATGACGCAATTAGTTTGTCTCTACGCCGCCAGGGGCGCGCTGATCTGAACCGCAGTCTGAACCGCAGTCTGGTAAATATAACCACTTCTATGACGAATTAAAAACTCCATATTTGGTATATGGACTATACTCAACGTGCCCAACAACATGACGCAATTATAGTTTGTTTCTACGCCGCCAGGGGGGCGCTTCAGTCTGAACCGCAGTCTGAGCCGCCCAGTCTGGTAAAATATAACCACTTCTATGACGAAATAAAGACTCCATGTTTGGTACATAGACTATACTCAACGTGCCCTACAAGATGACGCAATTAGTTTCTCTCTACGCCGCCAGGTGGCGCTGGTCTGAACCGCAGTCTGAACCGCAGTCTGGTAAATATAACCACTTCTATGACGAATTAAGGCTCCATATTTGGTACATAGACTATACTCAACGTGCCCTACAAGATGACGCAATTAATTTGTCTCTACACCGCCAGGGGGCGCTGATCTGAACCGCAGTCTGAACCGCAGTCTGGAAAATATAACCACTTCTATGACGAATTAAGACTCCATATTTGGTACATAGTCTATACTCAACGTGCCCTACAAGATGACGCAATTAGTTTGTCTCTACGCCGCCAGGGGACGCTGATCTGAACCGCACTCTGAACCGCAGTCTGGTAAATATAACCACTTCTGTGACGAATTAAGGCTCCATATTTGGTACATATACTATGCCATAACGTGCACACAAGATGAGCGCAATTAGTTTTGTCTCTCTACGCCGCCAGAGCATGATCTGAACCGCAGTCTGAACCGCAGTCTGGTAAATATAACCACTTCTATGACGAATTAAGATTCCATATTTGGTACATGACTATATTCAACGTGCCCTACAAGATGAGCGCAATTGGTTTGTCACTACGCCGCCAGGGCGCTGATCTGAACCGCAGTCACAGGCCGCGGTCTGGTAAATATAACCAGATCTATGACGAGATTAAGACTCCAAAATTTGGCATATGGACTATCCTCAACGTGCCCAACAACACGACACCAATTAGTTGTCTACTTCCACGCCAGGTGCTGATCTGAACCGCGATCAGACCGCAGTCTGGTAAATATAACCACTTCTATGACGAATTAAGACTCCATATTTGGTACATAGACTATACTCAACGTACCCTACAAGATGACGCAATTAGTTTGTCTCTACGCCGCCAGGGGGCGGTGATCTGAACCGCAGTCTGAACCGCAGTCTGGTAAATATAACCACTTCTATGACGAATTAAAACTCCATATTTGGTATATGGACTATACTCAACGTGCCCAACAACATGACGCAATTAGTTTGTCTCTACGCCGCCAGGGGGCGCTGATCTGAACCGCAGTCTGAACCGCAGTCTGGTAAATATAACCACTTCTATGACGAATTAAGACTCCATATTTGGTACATAGACTATAATCAACGTGCCCTACAAGATGACGCAATTAGTTTGTCTCTACGCCGCCAGGGGGCGCTGATCTGAACTGCAGTCTGAACCGCAGTCAGGTAAATATAACCACTTCTATGACGAATTAAGACTCCATATTTGGTACATAGACTATACTCAACGTGCCCTACAAGATGACGCAATTAGTTTGTCTCTACATCGCCAGAGGGCGCTGATCTGAACCGCAGTCTGAACCGCAGTCTGGTAAATATAACCACTTCTATGACGAATTAAGACTCCATATTTGGTACATAGACTATACTCAACGTGCCCTACCAGATGACGCAATTAGTTTGTCTCTACATCGCCTGGGAGCGCTGATCTGAACCGCAGTCTGAACCGCAGTCTGGTAAATATAACCACTTCTATGACGAATTAAGACTCCATATTTGGTACATAGACTATACTCAACGTGCCCTACAAGATGACGCAATTAGTTTGTCTCTACGCCGCCAGGGGGCGCTGATCTGAACCGCAGTCTGATCCGCAGTCTGGTAAATATAACCATTTCTATGACGAATTAAGACTCCATATTCGGTACATAGACTATACTCAACGTGCCCTACAAGATGGCACAATTAGTTTGTCTCTACGCCGCCAGGGGGCGCTGATCTGAACCACAGTCTGAACCGCCGTCTGGTAAATATAACCACTTCTATGACGAATTAAGCTCCATATTTGGTATATTTTTTTAACCCTATCTGGGCTGGGCTTTTTGGGACCTGTCCAGGCCTGGGGGGGGGGGGCCGAAATGGCCCCCCCTAATTATTTTTCTTACCCCTTGAGCTAGGGGGCTGAAACTTATTACACTATACCCTTGGGTCAAGCTCTACCAGAAAATGTAAAAAAATCCAAGATGGCCGCTATGATGACGTCACAGTCACATCATTTTCAAAAACGGCATTTTTTGGTCGATTTTTCGGTCGAATTTTCCTACTTTTTTATTTTTGCAATTTCTCCACAAAAACTGCGTGAAAAATTTGCAAATATTAATGTGATATGAAATAAAATAGTTTTTACCCACTTTTCATCGCGGAAAAGCATAAATTTTGAAGAAATATGACAAAAACATCACTTTTCTGGTACCCACGTGGCCGCCATCTTGAATTTACCCATGATTCTCTGCTCGGGGGTTATGCATATAGTTTCAAAATGACTCCAATAAGATAAACTATAAAGTCAGGGAGTTTCAGCTCTCCATTTTTTTCCGTTCCGGAGATAGTGCAGAAAGTTTGTTAGGGGCCATAGCCATTTGACCTGGTGGGGTTAATATATCTCACAAGAGTAAAAAAATGAAAAAAGCTACAAAATGCCGGAGGGGTAGAATTGAAGGACTTTTGGTCTAAACGAAGTTGCGCGCCGCTTCAAATTTACACTATTTTGAAAGACCATGTATGTAGCTACACCATACCATTAATTTCAGAGGGGCGCGCGGCTTCGTTTTTTTATATACTATCTCAAAACCGTAAAATAAATAAGAACACAGCATTTTTTAGATTGAATGGTTCCAACGTATATGTCAAAAATGCAGACGCGCGACGCTCTGAAATTACTGGCATTGTGTAGCTACATACACGGTCTTTCAGCATAGAGTAAATTCAGAGCGACGCGCAGCTTAATTTAGGCGAAAAGTTCTCCAATTAAGCCTCTTCAAATAATATAAATTTTCATATTTTTTACTGCTTCGAGGAAGTATATAAAAATCAATGCCGCACCAGTCTAAACTAAAAGGTCTGGTGTAGCTGTATAAAGGCTTGTGCAGATTAGAGTAGATGGGCAGCGGAGCGCCGCATAGTTTTAAAGAACAGTCGAGAAATTTTACCACAACCCAGGATTTTTAAAATTTCTTTTAAAGACTGGAAATTTATGTCAAAGCAAAGCCGCGCTCCGCTCGAAAATTAGTGGTAAGGTGTAGCTACATAGATGTTCTTTCAGGACAAAGTAAATTCAGAGCGGCGCGCAAGTCAGTTTAGACGAAAAGTCCAATAATTATACCGCTCTTCATAATATATTTTTTTCTTTTTTCCAATGATTCGACATAGTATATAAAAACAGAAATCGCAGGCCGCTCTTAGTTATTGGTATGGTGCAGCTGTATACAGGCTTGTTCAGAATAGTGTAGATCCACTGCGGCGCGCCGCTTTGTTTAAAAAAAGTCGAGATATTATACCCACCGATCATATTTAGTTTTGTTTCATTCAAAGTTTCAAAATTATGAGTAAAAATGCCGTGCGCCACTCTAAAATCAGTTTTATGGTGTAGCTATATACATGTTATTGGAGAATAGAGTCGGTTCTGAGCAACCCGTGACTTAGTTTGGACGAAAATTCGATCAATTTTACCCAACCACTAACCTATTTGCCTTTTTTTAAATTTTCTTTAAACGTTTTGAAATTAAACAGGAAAAGACAAACGGCGCACCGCTTTGAAATTATTGGTATAGTGTAGCTGTGTACAGGTTTGTTCGGACAGAGTAGATCCACAGCGGCGCGCCGCTTAGTTTTAAAGAAAAGTCAAGAGATTATACCAAAACCCAGCAGATTTTTATATTTTTTTGAAAGGTTCGAAGTCACATGTCAAAAATTAAGCAGCGCGGCGCTGTGAAATTAATTTTATAGTGTAGCAGTATACATCTTTCAAAATAGTGTAGATTCAGAACGGCGCGTAACTTAGTTTTGACGAAGTATCCATCAATTATATCTCCCGTATTATATTTCCTTTCATTTTATACTGTTTCAATATTATATATATATTACAAAAGCAAAAAACGCGGCGCTCTGAAATTAATTGTATGGTGTAGCTGTATACAGGCTTGATCAGAATGGTGTAGATGCAAAGCGAGGCGCCTCTTACTTAACAAAAATTCTAGAAATTATACATACCCAACATATTTTGTTTTGCTTTTTGAAAATTTCGGAGAATAGAGTAGATAAAGAGCGACCCGCGACGTTTTTTTTTAAATTTTACCTGACCCCTACTTATTTGTTTTTGTTTGTTTGTTTTTTTTTCTTTGAACGTTTTGAAATTAAACCGAAAAAACAAACAAGCGGCGCACCGCTCTAAAATTAAATTTATGTTGCAGATCTTTCAAAATACAGTATTCAGTGCAGCACGCAGCTTAGTTTTGAGAAAAACAATTATACTTCTCCTTATGATATATATTTTTAATTTATTTACTGTTGCGAGATGATATATACAAAAAAAGCCCCACGCCGCTCTGGGATTAATGATATGGTGTAGCTCTATACAAGCTTGTTCAGAATAGTGTGGATCTGGAGAGGAATGCCGCTTAGTTTTAAATAAAAGTCGATAAATTATACCACAACGCAGTATTTTTTTTAAATTTCTGTTAAAGGCTGGAGATGTATGTCAAAACAAAGCCGTGAACCGCTTTGAAATTAATGGTATGATGTAGCTATATACATGATTTTTCAGAATAGAGTAAATTCAGCGCGAAGCGCAGCTAAATTCATACCTTTCCCCATTTATGTTTTTCATTTTTGCGAGATGATATAAAACAAAAGATGTCGCGCGCCACTCTGAAATCAATGGCCTGTTGTAGCAGGTTGCACGGCGCGGCGCGCCACTAGTAGTAGATAGAACACGGGACGAGCAAGGTTTTCCAGGGAGGTAACTCTTGGTCCCCTTTTTTCCAGGTTAAGGTATAGGGAACTCCCCGTCATCTCCCCAAAGAGACCGAAAGCTACCTCCAACACAGGAGAGTTCCAATCTAGGGGGCGCCAACAACTCAAGGTCACTATAGTTCCGGCAACCTTTGTATTTCTCCGCGGTCTGGTGGTGCTGCGGTCACTTCCGCGGAGAAAAAGTAGTCCCCAGACTTCAAATACGCTGCATGGTCCGATTGGGTTGTATGAGGTATCAATGTGAAGCATTCGTGAAGGGGCATCTGATGGGCTGGGTGTGGGGTTGAAATATCGTCATTCCGCGCATGCGCGGTGGACCAAGGGTATGGAAATAGACGTTTTGGGGTCTAGGTGGGCCACTAGTGGGTCGATGGAGTTGAGTGAAGTATCAATGTGAAGCATTCGTGAAGGCGCATTTGATGGACTGGGTGTGGGTTTGAAATATCGTCATTCTGCGCATGCGCGGTAGACCAAGTGTATGGAAATAGCCGTTTTGGGGTCTAGGGTAGCCACTAATGGACCGATGGGGTCGAGCGAGGTATCCATGTGAAGCCTATGTGAGGGGGCATCCCACTGGGTGGATGTGGGGTCGGAATATCGTCATTCTGCGCATGCGCAATAGACAAAGGGTATGGAAATAGACGTTTTGGGATCTAGGTGAGCCACTAATGAGCCGATGGAGTTGAGTGAGGTATCCATGTGAAGCCTATATGAGGGGGCATCCGATTGGACTAGTATCTCGGCCGTTGTCCACATTCTGTGCATGCGCAGACAGGGAATTCTGGGAAAAGGGTGTGGAAATAGACGTTTTAGGGTTTAGGTGAGCCCCTAATGGTCCTATGGTGTCGTATGAGGTATCAGTGTGAAGCTGTCGTGAGGGAGCATCCGCCTGGGCTAGTGTGTCGTTCGTTGTCAATAGTCTGCGCATGCGCAGTCTGGCCGTAGTATAGAAATAGACGTGTTGGGGTTTAGGTGGGCCACTAGAGGGCCGATGGGATCGAGTGAGGTATCCATGTAAAGCAGTCGTGAGGGAGTCTCCAACGGGCTGGGTGTGACGTGGAACTGACGTCATTCTGCGCATGCGCAGTAGAGAAAGTGTATGGAAATAGACGTTTTGGGGCTTAGGCGAGCCACTAATGGGCCGATGGAGTCGAGTGCGGTATCCATGTGAAGCCTATGTGAGGAAGCAACCGCCTGGAGTAGTGTCTCGGCCGTTGTCCACATTCTGCGCATGCGCAGACAGAGAATTGTGGGAAACGGGTGTGGAAATAGACGTTTTTGCGGTCTAGGTGGGCCACGAATGGTCCGATGGAGTCGAGTGAGGAATCAAAGCGAAGCATTCGTGAAGGGGCATCCAGTCATGGGTGGGTGCATGTAAAATTAGGGGTATGACGTCACTTCCGGTTTGGGTGAATAGATTTGGTACATGATAAGACATGTACCGACCTGTCTGTGGGGGGTTTCCCGCCAGAATTCCGCTGACGTCTGCTCCTGCATCCGGGTATGCATGAGGGTCTGTGTGTGAATGGGGTGTGACCTGGGAACATGATAGGAATGCATGTACTGACCTGTCTGTGGGGTTTTGTCCCGGCCCCGGCCCCGGCCCGGTCCGCTCCGGCCGCAGCGCGCGCGCGCGTCATCACCGGCAGTGCGCGGATGAATGTCGGGTCCAAAGGTCACATCCAGGTCAAAAGATCAAAGGTCTCCCTTTCGGCAAGGTTTGGCAACAATGTTGCGGCATCGATATACAGAGCTTGAACACCAAAAGGGGATTGTAAATTAACCTGGGAAGGATGGGCAGTTCCATTTGGACCAATCAGCGGTCGAGAAAAAGAGCAAATGAGCGATCGATAAAAAGAACCAATGGACGGGTACTAGAATTTCGCTCACGTCTGCGCCTACATCCGGGTACTGGGATGCTTTTGCCTACGTCCGCGCCTACATCCGGGTTCTTGTACACCCGGGTAATGTTTTCTGGACATGGATGGGTTGCCTTTGGCTCCATTCTAGGCCACTGATTGGCTAAGACGGTGTTCAAAGCCAGTTTCATGCATTATGCTCATATAGAAAACACACAAGACAGGGTTTTTTGATGAGATTTCATTTTGTTTTTTATTCAGTAACAACAACAACGTGAGAACGACCACGTGAAAACTGAAGCCCAGAACAGGGGGCTTGTACATTGAAAGAACTGAAGCCCATAACAGGGGGTTGTAAACTTAAGCCCAGAACAGGGTCTTGTGTACATTGAAAGAACTTAAGCCCAGAACGGGGCTTGCACATTGAAATGATGGGCGGCCCAGTCATATACGAGTACATCGCGGTCCTCGCCCTTGGGGTACTCGTCAAACATCTGTACGATGGTAGATAAGGGTCTTCCCCGGCATCGATGGTACAGGTAAAACAAGCAATATTGTCCGCACACGCTACTGGCCAGGCTTTGCAACGTTTGACTGTTCCAACACCACGTCTCTGTGCCTTGATCCATGAAGTCTGTTAAATCGGGATGGAGGGGTGGCAGGCCGTACGGGTCAAAGTATTCGCCCTGCTGTTCTGTCAAGTACACGCCCACCCAATGTTCACCGGGCCGATCCATCGGGTCCGTGTTGAGAACGTAAGCAGCAGGATACATACGGTCTAATGGGAACACATCTCGGGCAAACACCCCTTGAAAGACCATACCTGTCTCTGGGTCATTCTCCAGCACGGTGGTTATCTGGTCTGTATCCATGTTAGGTGGAGAAATCACACAGGACGTTGCGCGCCTTGTCCATTTGAATGATGTTGTCAAACTCGGCGTAGCAGATCACATTGACGGTGCTCTGGAGGGCTCGTGTAAAGTGGATTTCCAACCGTAAATTGCCTTGCTTGGCGAGGGCCAGCTGATGGTCGTTCTCTAAAGTGGGGGTCAGATCGAAACAGAACAACGTGTATCCGTTCGCGTAGTCCTCCCGACTGATCATATTCACTCCATCCTGGTTGATTTGACCGGTGGCTGTAAACAGGCTCTGATAGGCTCGAATGAAATTCGCGCGCCCAAAGTTCGGTGTTAAGGCCGTGGCTGGGACCTGTTAACCATCCACATGCAGGGCCATAAAATTGAAGCCGAAATGTTTAAAGTCAAACAGGTTCTCTGGGTAGGCTCCGCTGAAACTGGTATTTTCCACACAGGCCTGGATCAATCGCTTGGGTAGTTCCCCCAGGAACAGGTTTTCTTTGTTGGCGCTCATATTTCCAGCAGACACAGAGAACACTTTGGTTTGCACACGTCGGATAGGGTACTGGGCTGGTTTTGTTTCCAAGGCTTTGAGGTGTCCCAATTGAACGGCTGGATTCGGTTTCACTTTTCGGACATACAGGACTGCGTCTTGGATGACAATCTTATAGTCAGCTGCATGCCCGTCTACGTTAGTGGCCATCAAGGCGAAGGTCGGAGGCGCCCGTATCAGTCGGATTTTGATGGGGATCTTGTTCAAGAGGTACCGGTCTTGCATGAACATGTCTGCGTGCAGTCGACCCATGAGATCCACCGCGACGCCGTTCGCGGTCAAAGCCTTCCGTTTGTTATACCCCACATTGTCGTTGTCTACGTCCATGTGCTGGGCTGTGTCCTGGTAGAATAAAGCGGCTGTCAGTTGAGATTTTTCAGCCTATCGCCCATGCGACAACAGCGTCTCGATGTAGGCTCGATAGGGGTACGTGTTGGTCGAGTCACTGATGAGTTTGTCTCTGAGAAATATATCCACCTGTTGAAACATCGAGTGCAGCCAGAGATTCGTCGGGCCCACGTTGGTCGACGATTCTGGAGCCATCTCCATTGACGATGTTGGCTTTCACATACAAGTATGTATGGGCTAAATCCACATAGGCCGTATCCGCATTACTGATGGTGAACTCGATGGGCCCTGTTTCGTTGATGCTGGAGAGCGGGAGATGCTCCACCCATAATCCTTGTTCGACACTGGTCTGTGTGGGCGGGACGGTCCACAAATCAAATTCACTGTTGGTGGATCGAGGGGCAGGACTCTGCGTGGATCAAGGACATGTTTTAAGAAAAGGTATCCTGGGTCTTCGATGTGCGTCGTCGCTGGGTCGGTCGTCGACTGGTGCGTGGTCTCGGTGGTGCAGGTCTTTTATTCCCTACGGTGCGTTGTGCTTTGGCCACCAAGACGCCTCCTGCTTCTTTGGCCCGCCGTTTCAAGGCTTCTTTGGGTGCCGTACCCCCAAGACATCACCGGCGACTTGCAGTCCACTGCGTACCGCTTGTTTGCCGATTGCTTTCACCCCACGCGTCACCAAGGGCAGGAACGTTTTGACGATGCTCCCGAGTATGTTCCCTAGTCCATGCCCTCGTTGCATGCGTGCACCACTAAAGACCGGAAGGCCACCGCCGGCCTGTTGGGCATAATAGTCCATATAGCTGCGTGCATCGCACTCGTAAGGCACCTTCATTATACAAAGTGGGGAGCACGTGCTTGTCGAAAATGAAGTGTCAGCACCACTTTCCCGCGTTCGAACGAATGCCACCGGTCGTCCTGTGTCATCTCTTATATCCACCGTGATCGTGTTGATGTCGGTTTGTCGTACGGGTAGGTAGAGCATGTGGGTGAAACTGTGGGTGACTTGATCTCCATACGTCTTTTTAATGGGCACCACCCGTAACAGAGGTGTGTTGATATCGCCCACGATGTGGTTGTCCACCACGTCCGAGTAGACGTAGAGTCCGTACATACCCGACTTCATATCCATCGGGATCTCGCCTTGGTGGGCGGTGGGACCAGCGAACGTCTGTAGATCGAAACCCAACATTTGCTGTAGGATAGGACTCAGTACGACACTTGCGTTGGCGGTGACGATAAGCTGTGCCTTGTTGTGTGCGTTGTAATCGAAGTCCACGTGAGGGAAAGGATTTGCTGGGTTTTGAAGTATTCGTGACCTCCCGTAGAGCCTTATAATGCAACAGTCTTGACAGCCAACCCATGAACTCCTTGGGAGTATCGTATTGGCCTTCAGGGAGGGTGCGTCGGGTGTCTTTTCCTTCGTAGGTCACCTCGTACCACACTTCATTGGCTCGCACGTTGTACCACGAGTAAGGGTATTGGATATCCACGAGGCCACATTCCCAGCGCCCAGGTAAATGCAATGGTTGCGGTAACTGGGTCACGTACTTGGCCAAGGTGCTGTCCGGAAACACATCCAGCGAACTGTTACTGGGTAGGGTGAGGTAAAACATGGCGACTGAGCTGTCCTGCTGCTGCTGTTGGTTTTAATAGGTGTTCCAGGCCTTGGACGGTTGTGTCCGGCGTCGTGTTCGTCGCGGTGACTTGCTACGTGTCACGGCTCTGGAGATGTGGGGTGTCCTGATCAAGGATGGTTTTTTAAAGGTCTGAAAAGAAGGTGCCCGTTGTGGTGGTGGTGTTTTGGGGTTTACTCCGGTTCCCATTCGGATTCCCAAGAAGGTAGTTGGCCACTCGGCGATCGCTGGGTTCGCTGCATAAAGGCCCAGCGGTGGGGGTTCCCCACCAATTCCTGTGGTACATGCATGTCTTTCAAGCCTTGAGCGAAGACCTGCCATCCTCGAGGATCCATGTGCGACCTGCGTTTACGCATCAGGTCATTCACTAAATCCGTCATGTGGGTGCCGGGGACCACCTGATTCTGTACCAGGAGTGCGCCTTTATCATTCCAAGTCATGTTAGGATTCTGTTTCATCCGTTGTAATACCAGGCCAGCTTGTTTCTTGAACGATGCAGGTACACTCTTCAGCATTTCGTCTTCCACCCACTGTGGGGCTGTGGGTGGTACCCCTGGTAATGGCGGCTGTTGGAGCGGTGCTGAGGTCGGCGGTGTTTCACGCGGTGGTGGTGGTGGTGGTGGTGGTGGGGTAGAGAGGGTTTTGTATTGGTCCATGAACGTCATGTACCGTTGAATCGTCTCATTGTACCGTTGTACTTTCTCGCTGTCGCTTAACCCCGGTCTTTGTAAGATCTGTTGCATCTCTTCATCGAGGGTGTTTATGGTCTTCACCGTAGGTGGGACAGGGTAGGGCGATTGGAGGTTTTGAAGGAACCGTGGTTCGACGAGGACCATTTTTTTCGTGTGGTTCATTGTCGGCCGAAGAGTCCACCCAATACTGGACCCAACACGGAAGCGGCCAACGGTGCTAAGATGGCCCCGAGAAAGCCGCCTTTCTGTAACACCTTTTTCTTTTGTGTTTGAGGGACCCGCTTCTGGACTAGGGTTCGGAGACCTGTCTTATGCTTGGCCAACTTGGTCTTCTGAGCCGGAGTCAGTGGTACGTTGCCTTTTAACAGGTTGTACCCGATCTCGCACAGACAGCGTACAAGGTCAGGGTCCGCACCGCGTACAATGGTTCGGATCAACTCGGGTGGGGCCGTCTTCAATACACGGAGCGTGGGAGCGTGCTTCCGTACTCGCGCAGACATCATGTACAACTAATGCCAGAACCCACAACTCTGCCCTTTTTATCTACCTCAGAGAACAGAGACAAAGTCAACCATGCTGTGGTATTAATTCTTTTTATTATCCCCATCATCAAACACACACACCCCAGCTGGGGGCGCCACTGTGGGTGTGTTTACATTATTTTTGCATGTACACGTGGTGGGTCTCTCCGGGAAAGATGCTGGTCCGTAGTCGAAGGTGGTCGGGGGTGGCTTGCTTGAGGTCGAAGAGCATATACCCGTGCTGAGGGGTTGTGGCATCTTTAAAGGCTTCCAACGCAAACGGCGTGCGGCCGGGATACATCTGTCTCGCCAGGTGCAGCAGTTGAGTGGTATCTCTCGGGTTTTTGAAGACCACCAGGTAGTGGGCATTTAAGCTGATGTTCCGATGTTCTTTGTTTTTACTGAACAGATTCTGCACAATGTAGATGATGCTGAGCCGTCGATGGTGGGTGCCTTTGGTAAAGAGTTGGGTGACCCGCGCATCCGTCTCCGCCATGAGATCATCCAGAACCACCAAGGTGTCAGCTTCCAAATCGGCCAGGTTGGGTGGGCCTTCCACGAACGTGATGTGGGGCATTGCTGCATACGCTGCCTGCCATTCTCCGTAACACCACACGACTCGGGCAATGGGTGGGGTGATCATGCTGTCGGCGTGTTGAAGGAGCTTCCGGACGAAGTGCGTTTTGCCGGAGCCTGTTGGTCCTGCGATGACGCAAGTGAAGGGATGCTGCCACCGAGGGTCCATGGTTCGTGGTGTATCCGCTGTCGTGGTAACCCGCTCTTGTAAATTTCGTACGAGTGAACTGGAGTGGTGGTGGTGGGTACAACGTCGGTCGTCGTTGTCTGTTCACTGCGAGTGATGATGGTGGTGGGTATAACGTCGGTCGTCGTTGTCTGTTCACTGTGAGGGATGAAATCCGGTGGGTTTTCGGACGTAGTGGGTGTACTTGGTGTAGGTGTAGGTGTGGAGCTCGATTGGGCTTGTACACGGGGTGTGGCGGTCACTGGGCTCGATACGGGGTTGACTGGTACTATCTGTAGACTGGTTTCACTGATGGCTGGTGTTCTCAGTTGGCTAAGTAACGTGCTGACATAGGCTACGTCGTAAAACACACCTCCGTACAACACACTCACAAGGGTTAGCACTATCACCACAAGGCCCACTTGCGCTTTGCGCGTTTTGGGAGACGCTCTGTTCAGAGGCAGCTGCTGTTTGTCCATAGCACCGTGGTCGGACGTGGAATGAAGGATGACGGCAGTGGTGACTGGCTTTATAGTCGATTCACCTGGTTGACAGCGACCCAGGAATTGAAGGAACTGGGCCAGCCTTGCCATTTGACGAAATGAAACAGTTTGCCACGTCGACGTTCCGTTTTCAAAATCTGTTCCACCGTGTAGTAGTCTTGCTGTGTTTTTACGACAGGCTGTAATTCCGTCTCGTAAAACATCCCTAGCAACGGTTCCCCTTGAAGATCTTCCAGTTCATAGACTCGCTGCTGTCGGGGTAGGCGCCGTTTAATCAGGAAGTGTTCACCGCTCCAGTTGGGCAAGTAACTTTTCTCGAACTTGCCCTTGACTTTACTGATCCGTACAGGGTCCCCGACCGTGTACACCGCCTTCGGCGTTCGCTGCGATTGCCTGGGGTACAAGCCACGCCGGACGTGGGCTTCATTGCGTTGTGTCACGGTAATGGGGGCTCTCTCTATACTCCGGTGATAGGCTCGATTGTAACCACTCACAAGTTTCGGGAGAACATCGATGTACCGCCTTGTATTCTTATAGGTGAAATATTTATACACACGGCCTTTGAATGTCCTGTTGAACCTTTCCACCACGGAAGCCTTGGTCTCGTTGTACGTATGGAAGAAAAACACCTTCTGGGCTTTCAGAAACTGTTGGAATGGTCTGTTGAGGAATTCCGTGCCTTCGTCGGTTTGCAAATACAAAGGCTTACGCCCGGTCTTGAAGATGTCTTTGAACACCGCTATGAGATTCGCCCCCGTTTTCGTCCGGATGGGTACCACCCACGCATACTTCGATAGGATATCGATGCACGTCAAGATATACCAATTCCCATCGTTGTGTTTGGCAAAGGCGCTTTTATCGACCAAATCCGCTTGCCACTGGGCATCTATTCCTCCCACGATGACCCGGTTCCGCAGAAAATGGCGACGGACAGATCGATGTAAGGTATAGGTGTCTTGTTTTTTTAACCAATCTCGGACTTGGGCACGTTGTATCCCCTGGGGTTTGGCCGCTCGATAGAGCCGACAATGCACTATAGGCCACCGGACTGTCGGGACTGCAGTATAAGTTATCGAACTTCTCCCAGCGCTTCATGTTGACAAATGATGATGGACCCTGGCTCTATCGTTTATTTATAACGGGTATATCTTGAGCCGGAGTTTCTTTCTGATTTTCTTCGTTGGCTTCCACAGTGTCCATGGTAAATGACCAGTCCGACTCGTCTGATGACCGCTTGATAAGCACTTGATCCACATCTACCACGGCATCTTCCCAATGCAGACCATAGATCAGGGTGAAGGGTAAAATGCACTGTACCCCATCTAGCCGAGCCAATTGAGCAAAGAAAGGGCCGCGTCGGATGTACACATCGTGACACAAGTGGATGAGGTCGCCGTCCAGTTCACCAGACAACACCCGTTTGAATTTGGCCCAGCCCTGCCGGGACAGACGAATGTGGGCCGGGCACGGTTGTGTAGGGTCCGCATCACAGATGTCTCCCACCTCCTCCATGATATCGACCTTATCCGCATACACGTGCTGTCGGCGTGTTGAAGGAGCTTCCGGACGAAGTGCGTTTTGCCGGAGCCCGTCGGTCCTGCGATGACGCAAGTGAAGGGATGCTGCCACCGAGGGTCCATGGTTCGAGGTGTATCCGCTGTCGTGGTAACCCGCTCTTGTAAATTTCGTACGAGTGAACTGGAGTGGTGGATACAACGTCGGTCGTCGTTGTCTGTTCACTGCGAGTGATGATGGTGGTGGTGGGTACAACGTCGGTCGTCGTTGTCTGTTCACTGTGAGGGATGAAATCCGGTGGGTCTTCAGACGTACTGCGTGTACTTGGTGTAGATGTGGAGCTTGGTGTGGAGCTCGACGTGGCTTGTACACGGGGTGTGGTGGTGACTGGACTCGATACGGGGTTGACTGGTGCTATCTGTAGACCGGTTTCACTGGTGGCTGGTGTTCTCAGTTGGTTAAGTAACGTGCTGACATAGGCTACGTCGTAAAACCCACCTCCGTACAACACACTCAGCAGGGTTAGCAGTATCACCACAAAGCCCACTTGCGCTTTGCGCGTTTTGGGAGACGCTGTGTTCAGAGGCAGCTGCTGTTTGTCCATAGCACTGTGATCGGACGTGGAATGAAGGATGACGGCAGTGGTGTCTGGCTTTATAGTCGTTTCACCTTGTTGGCAGCGACCCAGGAATTGAAGGAACTGGGCCAACCTTGCCATTTCACGAAATGAAACAGTTTGCCATGTCGACGTTCCGTTTTCAAAATCTGCTCCACCGTGTAGTAGTCTTGCTGTGTTTTTACGACAGGCTGTAATTCCGTCTCGTAAAACGTCCCTAGCAACGGTTCCCCTTGAAGATCTTCCAGTTCATAGACTCGCTGCTGTCGGGATAGGCGCCGTTTAATCAGGAAGTGCTCATCGCTCCAGTTGGGCAAGTAACTTTTCTCAAATTGACCTTTGACTTTACTGATCCGTACAGGGTCCCCGACCTTGAACACCGCCTTCGTCGTTCGCTGCGATTGCCTGGGGTACAAGACACGCCGGACTTGGGCTTCATTGCGTTGGGTCACGGTAATGGGGGCTCTCTCTATACTCCGGTGATAGGCTCGATTGTAACCACTCACAAGTTTCGGGAGAACATCGATGTACCGCCTTGTATTCTTATAGGTGAAATATTTATACATGCGGCCTTTGAATGTCCTGTTGAACCTTTCCACCACGGAAGCCTTGGTCTCGTTGTACGTATGGAAGAAAAACACCTTCTGGGCTTTCAGAAACTGTTGGAACGGTCTGTTGAGGAATTCCGTGCCTTCGTCGGTTTGCAAATACAAAGGTTTGCGCCCGGTCTTGAAGATGTCTTTGAACGCCGCTATGAGATTCGCCCCCGTTTTCGTCCGGATGGGTACCACCCACGCATACTTGGATAGGATATCGATGCACGTCAAGATATACCGATTCCCATCGTTGTGTTTGGCAAAGGCGCTCATATCGACCAAATCCGCTTGCCACTGGGCATCTATTCCTCCCACGATGACCCGGTTCCGTAGAAAATGGCGACGGACAGATCGATGTAAGGTATAGGTGTCTTGTTTTCTTAACCAATCTCGGACTTGGGCACGTTGTATCCCCTGGGGTTTGGCCGCTCGATAGAGAGCCGACAATGCACTATAGGCCGCCGGACTGTCGGGACTGTAGTATAAGTTATCCAACACCTTCTCCCAGCGCTTCATGGTGACAAAATGATGATGGACCCTGGCTCTATCGTTTATTTATAACGGGTATATCTTGGGCCGGAGTTTCTTTCTGATTTTCTTCGTTGGCTTCCACAGTGTCCATGGTAAATGACCAGTCCAACTCGTCTGATGACCGCTTGATAAGCACTTGATCCACATCTACCACGGCATCTTCCAATGCAGACCATAGATCAGGGTGAAGGGTAAAATGCACTGTACCCCATCTAGCCGAGCCAATTGAGCAAAGAAAGGGCCGCGTCGGATGTACACATCGTGACACAAGTGGATGAGGTCGCCGTCCAGTTCACCAGACAACACCCGTTTGAATTTGGTCCAGCCCTGCCGGGACAGACGAATGTGGGCCGGGCACGGTTGTGTAGGGTCCGCATCACAGATGTCTCCCACCTCCTCCATGATATCGACCTTATCCGCATACACGTGCAGGAAAACCTCGGGGGTCAAGCTGAGATACGCCCGTATTATATGCTCCGTCATGGTCAGTACGTGAATGGTACCAGATTTGACTGTCTCTCGTATTTATAGGGAGAACCCCGTGAGATCAAAGGATCAGCTGGTCATGTCACTGGGCTGACTGAGTCTAGCCGGATAATCAATAGCCTCGTCGTCTGGTTCATGGCTAGACATTTGTTCATTGGGTTCTGCCGCCGCTTCTCTCAGGGCACGAGCTCACTCCAACTCGTCTGATGACCGCTCGTCCGGTGTAAACAGCTGGTCCACGATAGGCACCACTTTCTCGAAGGCTGTCCACAGATCGGGGTATAGGGTGAAGCCTCGCGTAGGGTCTTGGTAGCTGCCCAGGCGTGGGAAGAAGGGTCCACGGTGTACGTAGATGGCATTGTCTATGTGGATGAGGTGTCCGTCGAGCTCGCCGCTCAACACCCGTGTAAATTTGGTCCAGCCGTCACGGTGTAGTGTAACCGTATTCGATACGGTCTCAGCGGGCGACCAGCAAACATCTCCACGGTCTTCCACGAGGGTGACTTTATCTTCATAGACGTGTAACCCCACCCGGGGTGTAAGGGGAAGGATGGCTCGTAGAACAGGTGACATGCTTGACCCAATGACGATCGTTAAATGACGCACACTGTGTCTGACCCTCGTATTTATAGTCAGGTGCCACTGTCAATGCCACAGCGCCAGGGTCAATAGGGCACAGACCATGACTAGGCCAACCAGCCGTCGCTGGTTCCGGCGTGAGCGCTCGTGGTCCATAGCCCGAGCATCAAGGATGGCTGTCATAGTCCAGTAGTGGTGAGTGATGGCACACCTCTCCATCGAGTGCACTCTGTCGAGGACCGCTTCTGTGAACTCGTTCAGGATCTGGCGTCGCCCCTCGTTGTCGTCGCCATCTGCAAACATGGACAGGACCACTGCTCGGTAACCCGTGAGTGAATTAACCACGGTGGCATGCTGTAAAATGCGAGTCGCATAGGGCTGGATCTCCGTCATGGCTCTGCAACCGTAGAAATGAAGGTGTGGGATCCAGAGGGACGTGTTTTATAGACCATGTCACACATGCGCGCCTAGATGTAGCTCTACGGGTGTAGTCCGTGATACGTACTATTCTGATGGGTTATGTGGCTCCTATAGAGATAGTACCTTATCGACAATGGGGACTACTTGTTCCAAAGCCGTCCATAGATCAGGGTCCAGAGTAAAACCACCTCGCTTCAGACAGAGGAGTCGAGCAAAATAGGGACCGCAGAAAATGTAGACGTCGTCACACAGGTGAATGCTATCACCGTGCAGGTCACCCAACAACACCCGTTTCAAGGTAGTCCATCCTTCCGGTGACAAAGAGACGTGCGCTTTGGGTTCAGGCGTACACCAACACCTAAGTCCGCTATCGATGAGGTCCACTCGTTTGGGGTACAACAATAGGGTGCAGCCAGGTGTAAGCCTCCGGGTAGCCACAGTCCCTTCTTTCACCTCGGGGTGTAGTAAGTCATCCACCTCGGGGAGTACATCTTTCAGTGCCATCCATAAGGGTGGACAGAGTGTGATATAGGTACCTCCACTCTGTTCCAACCGGGGAAAAAGGGAATCCTCTCCAGCAGTGCGTATGTGCACACCGACTTCCACGTGCATGAAATCCCTTTCGGGCTCTTTTCCCTGTAACAATCGTGTCAATAGAGTCCAGCCTGATAGCGATAACAAAATCTTCACCTTCTGCGGTGCGTCTTGGACCAGCTCCAGGTGATCGTCATTGACGATGGGGTAGACGTCGGACGACAGTTGGAATAACGCAAGCTCTGTTCCGCTCGCTGCCATGGTGGAGAATGAAAAGCGAACGGTTAGAGAGGTGGCTTTATAGTGTACCTGTTGGGTAGGGTTTTATACACCGTGTGAGTCATGGGCACTTGTTATACCATCTTGGATATGTCCCATAATGCACCGGGTCAAAATACTCGCTTCTGATTGGCTGAGAACACTCCTGCGCACACCTCCTCATGACCTCCACCATAAACCGGAAGTGACGTCATTACATCCGGGTGAAAGGGCCCAATATCCGCCATTATCCGCCATTTTCCCACAATGGCGGCCAATGGCGGTCACCTTCGGGTCTTTCCGGTCAATATCCGCCATTATCCGCCATTTTCCCGCAATGGCGGCCAATGGCGGCCAATGGCGGTCACCTTCGGGTCTTTCCGGTAAATCCGCCATTTCCCCATAATGGCGGTGGGGAAAAACCCCAGTACATCAAAAGACACGGAGAGACACAGACAAGTCTGGACATGTCCAGACTTGTCACCCAAACCCGAAGTGACGTCATTGTCCGCCCACCCACCCATGACTGGATGCCCCTTCACATAGGCTTCACATTGATACCTCATACAACTCCATCGGCCCATTAGGGACTCCCCTAGATCCCAAAACGTCTATTTCCATACCCTTTGGCCACCGCGCATGCGCAGAATGGTGACAACGCCCGAGCCGCTAGTCCAGTCAGATGCCCCCTCACCTAGGCTTCACATTGATACCTCATATGACCCCATTGGACCATTAGGGACTCCCCTAGCTCCAAAACGTCTATTTACATACCCTTTGGCCACCGCGCATGCGCAGAATGCCGATATTTCAACCCCACACCCAGCCCATCAGATGCCCCTTCACGAATGCTTCACTTTGATACCTCACTCGACCCAATCGGACCATGCAGCGTATTTCAAGTCTAGGGACTACTTTTTCTCCGCGGAAGCTTTCTTCCGCGACCGCATCACCGCCAGACCGCATCACCGCGGAGGAATACAAATGTCAAAGAACTATTTTTGACCTGCAAAATTTGGAACTCTCCTGTATTCGGAGGTATGTTTTGGTCACAAGACTGGTGGCGCCCTCTGGCGGCGCGGCTCCAACATGGCGGCTCCAAAATGGCGGCTCCAAAATGGCGGCTACAAAATGGCGGCTCCAAAATGGCGGCATGCCATTGTGGGGAAAAACCCCGGCCAGTACATAACAAACAAGTCTAGACATGTCCAAAGGTCACGCCTCATTCACCCCAACCGGAAGTGACGTCATTTTTACATCCGGGTGAAATGAGGCGCAATCGGTCTTTTGTATACTACTCACATGACTCGAAAATGGCGGGTTACGTTGGGATTACGTCGGTAGACTTTTGCTGATTGGCTGACGAAGTCACGTGGTATTGATTTCTAGAAATTTCCTCTTGCAGTTGCGGAAAGTAGGCTGGAAATGGATACACACGATCTCAGGGTCGGTCTTACAGCGTAAAGATGACCGAGATGGTTAGAGGTTGGCGTCTGACCTGTACCTAGATGTATAAATGTTTTTTTCAAAATGTAATCCGTGGACCTAACACGGTTCTGCAACGGACAGAATGAACTTGACGACAATACCCCTTGACCAAGCAGAAGATCATGAGTAAATTCAAAACGGGAGGTCATAAGGGTGTGAATAAAAAGTTGTGAAAGTGCCCACAATTCTTTTAAACCACATCAATAATTATTTCCTAATTTATTATACAGTTTTATCCGGAGAAAGTAACATAAAAAAAATAAATCAATAAAAATAAATCTGTGAAAAATCGATCCCAAATAGCATTTTCAAAATATGACGTCACTGTGATGTCATTAAGGGCAGCCATCTTGAAACTTTTTAGATTTTTCTATAGCGCTTGAGTCCAAAATATGTCATAGAGCGTTTCGACTCCCTAGCCGATGGATTAATAAAAAATCTAGGGGTTCCAAATGACATCCTGATTTCTACATTACAATGGCGGCAATCTTCAATTTGGCAGCCATCTAGGCATAATTTCAAGTGGGCCCACAGCAAATTTTAATCAGCCGACCGAGTACTATAAATGTGCCAAGTTTCATGCTTTTATCTCAATGTGCAGAATTAACCCAACTTTATGCACCATATTGCAGTACTATCCATAAAACATGTCCTCTTCTCTTTATTTTTTCACAAACACACAGAGCTCTTTATCCTCTCACGAAGTGAGACAAGCTGGTATATCAACGTGTAGCTGCATCTTCCGAACGCATGGCACGAACATACGTAGACACTCCTGTACGTAGCCATGCGTTAACGAGTGATATCTGGGTATTTTAAGGCGTTTCACAAATGGTCACATCCTACTGGTCCCGTAATTACATTCATCATAACGAAAACACACCTCCAGAAAGCGATGGATTGAAACCATCCGTTGGTGGGCCTCGAAGTGCCCCATCACAAAATAGAAAACAAATGTCACGGAATATATTTCTTTCAAATATTTAAGGCCGGTTGTAATATGATTTTACTTGAGAAAAACAAAGAAGCATGCTCCATTAATAGAGTGAGAAATAAAATAGCTAATTCGCACAACTTCGGTTTGGTATGGCATAGAATCCCACAGTCTTGCGCCTCGAGCACTCAAGTGAAATTGACATGCCTGAATTCTGAGATTCCCAGATTCCCAAAGATTAAAGCGTATAGTTCCTCCCCCGGCTAATGAGGGACTACCTGGTCAAAGAAAGATCGCTGATCTATCCCAAGAGCTCGTTGGAGAGTGGCGGACAGTGTCTGTATGCGTTTCTTGTTGAATATTATACCGGTAAGATAACACACAAACCATTTAAAACGTGTGCTTGCACTTATTTGTTTCACATGTGTTGTTTGTCACCCGCGCGAGTCTTCCTTTACTTGAGCTAAAAACTTCCTGTCTAAGACCTGTTAACTTGTAATTCATCTGATGTTAATGTGCTGCCATTTTTCTACTCGAGTAGATTCTGTGGTTTTTATACCGAAACAAGCGCCATGCTCCTCGGCAGACTACAGTTTTACCCCCAACGTCGCAGGGATATAAAGAACAATATACCGTACACAAAGTCTGGACTTATAGTCAGCATCATTCGACTTACTGATCACCCACTTAGAGAGTATTCGTTACATTTATCGCACAATTTGGCATATGGTCTCTTGGAAATACGTTGCCGGTGAAAAATCCAGCGAGACCATAATGCAAGTTGACATTTTACCGCATGACTGCACAATACAAGATGGCATTCAGGATGCGGGATGACGTTGTATCTCCTTCACAGCACTATGCAGGTTGACATTCTATCTCCGTGACAGAACAATACAGGTTAACATTCTATCTCCGTGACAACACAATGTAGGTTGAGATTCTATGTCTGTGACAGCACAATGCAGGTTGACATTCTATCTCCGTGACAGCACAATACAGGTAAACAATCGATCTCCATGACAGCACAATGTAGGTCGAGATTCTATCTCTGTGACAGCACTATGCAGGTTGACATTCTACTCCCTGCCAGCACAATGTAGGTTGATATTTTATCTCCGTGACAGCACAATGCAGGTTAACATTCTACTTCCGTGACCTCACAATGTAGGTTGAAATTCTATCTCCGTCACAGCACTATGCAGGTTGACTTCCTACTCCTTGCCAGCACAATCTAGGTTGATATTTTATCTCCGTGACAGAACAATTCAAGAAATTTAGATAAATAAATAACGTTCTCGAATTTATTACAAGAATCGATTGAAAGATAAATGTCATTTAGAAAAGTATAGTCCGCAAAATCACGCGCCAATAAGTCTCTCAGTTTTCAGCAAACAAACTTGCTTTTTGGAATAATGAACTTTACCATTTGAATAAAAATAATTTGCCTCAGTTTTTTTTAGTTAGGGCCTAGAAGTTATTTTATCGTCGTGCAAGGTTGAAAGATCTACATATCTACAAAAACTCGACCCCTCTCCACTAAATCATAAATAATTCATGAACAGGGCCGAACTTATAAAATTTGAGGCAAACTTTTGAAGATCTACATGTGTCCAAAGTTCATGTTTGTACATCAAATAACAAGAGAGAAATTAGAACGGGGAAAAACGCTTTTTTGTCGAAAAACTAAACGGAGGAAACGGCCAAAAACCAATCAGCACTGTGTTCAACCGCTTGTGCCAAGCTAATCCCATGTTCGCAGCTGGATAAGAACACCGCTGAGACAATGCTGTGACCGCCTGAGTAGATATAAAATACTGTTGTACGGTGTTCCGGCTTTATTATGATTATTTGACAGGCGAAGTAAGTTATAGACCTACATTATTTATCAAGATTGTGCCGTAAACGTCCTGTCCAAACTTCATTCACACATTCAGTAACATACATTGTACTAAAATTTTCAAATAGTCACAGTTCTATGGCTATCCCAGGATGTTATACCAGGTGAGCCAATTAGCTACGCTTCTTTGCCCGTGGACCTCAATACACAGTCTTCGCCTTTAGTGTGAGTAATCCTTATACCCCGCTGTGTCACCTGGTGCGCGAAGTTCGCCTGATTGAGCCTCACCTACTGCACTACGAATGGCTTGAGTTTTAAAAAGTCATGTTTTTTACTACAATGCATTAATTTCCCTAATTTCTTATTCCCCCAACTTGTAGGTTTGACTGTGCACTCTTTTACAAGAAAAAAAAATCGTGATTTTGAAGCTTCGACCCGATACAGTAACGTTAAGCGGAATTAGACACAAGGTGCGAAATTATAAGCTCTAACAACAGTGTAAGTACGGTATGTACGCCAATCTCTCATTAATGTCCTACTTGTAGCCCAATAAATAAATGTTTGTTCATGTAGATGTAATTAAACTTGGCTAGCAATGAAGTGTGGTACATGTGGTCTCTTCATCTCAGTAGCAAAATGTGATAAAAGGTTCATATCAGGGGCGATAACTCGTTTTGCCATAATTGACTCTTGTAACCACGTGCAAGGAGATTGTAACGCTAGTGGCGCGAACGAAAAAAAAACCATGAACGAACTGAAGTTTTGATGAATCCTTCTGGTGATATCGAGGTCTATAAAACGGTAATGTTGACTAATTTTATGCATCACGTATCTATAAATGCTCTATAAGAATGTAATCTTCCAAGTGAGACATCAATGTAGAGTAGTCGATCTGTGTATCTGGTGTTATAAGCCGTCAAACTTAACATCACGGATATTGTACAACAACGCCTGGATGTTTGTCTATTTTGGTAAATGTACTTTATGGAAAATACACATCGTTACACGTTATAAATGCCACGTTTCTTTGGAACTAAGTATAATTTGTAACGAGATGGCATTGTATAATTTTCAGAATGTAAACAACTAATTGTCGCATTCCTGTGGTACACTGTAAAAATGTTTGTTTGTAAATGTCTTCACAAAAGTAGCTAGTTCACGTAACTCACTGCAGTTATTATATGTCTAACTATTACAACTAAATTACGTCATCTATTATCATTTTGTTGAGACTGAAAACACTAAGATTTGTTTCTTTATATTTGTTTCAGTCAATCATTGTCCAAACCGTCCACATTGTCATACAGTCACCATAGAGACTATCGGATTGTAACCGTTATAGGCACCAGACGACATTCGCGCTTGATGATGTTACAATAATTTGTGTAGAAGAAGGGACGGTGCATTGCGTTTATTATTCAACTGATACATTCATTGACGTTTTCGATCAAACCCAGCATGGATTCAGCCAAAGAGAACTTAGCCAAGGGTGGTGTAGAGGGGGATGAACGTGCCCAAACCAGACCACGTTCAGCCAGTTTAGACGAACTTCCTGGAACTAGTAAACGAATTCCAAAACCAACAGAGAAAGGCCGGGAATTCCAACTGGAAAAGAGAACTTAGAAGTTGAACTTAATATTCCGGGAAATGAAGACAAAGTCAGAACAACTCCAAATTCTGATGGACAAATCTGTTTATCCCTATGAAGTTAGACACAACTATTCAGAGTGGTTATCCATGTACGAGAACTTTCTTCAGCATCACAATACGTGTATTCTCTTGATTACTCCGGGTGATGTTGATGTGTTTGAAAATAAACACAATGAACTGAGAAAATCTAAGGGATCTGTGGAACAGTGGTTTTTCAAGTACAAATCACGCGAGATGGGGCACGGTGGTCCAGAAGACGTTAAACCTGGAGACAGTGTGTCACGAGTTGAGAGAAGCAGGACGTCCTCCAGAGCCAGTCACGTGTCGTCCTTACCTGGGGCTGTGTCCTCTGCGCGTCTCAAGGATCAAAGGAGAAGAGCTGAAGTAGCAGCAAAAATGTCAGCTCTACAAAAGAAACGTGAACTGGAACTTGCAAAGTTAAATATTAAGTTACAAGAAGAACAACTTGAATTAGATACAGAACTTGCGGTGGTAGATGCTCAGGAAACGATTGTAGACCAGTTTGCGAACAATCAAACTGGCCATCTTGAGACCACGGAACCAATTTCGCAGTCTCGTTCTACCACGTCAAAACCGTATCCTTCTGATAACGTACAGTCTGTATTAAATCCTAATGTAAGAGTATTCACATCTGCTCAGAAATCCAGTCACACTGTAAATATCAACCATGTTAATCCTGTTAGCAATGATGTTGTTTTTGATGATGTGAGGAGTGCCAGTCCTAATGTTGATAATACCCATGTTGTCACTTCTCAATTGCAGGGTAATAATGTTATTTTAGGTACTGATGTAGTATCCACCCCATCTGATCAGTTGATTTCCTCTGTAGTACGCCATTTACGGAAGCCCATACCTGATATAAAGATAGTTTCATGTGACCCCCTGGAATACCGTAAATTCATGCGACAGTTTAAAACTAAGGTTGTCACTAATTCGGAAGATGATGACGAGCGCATGAATTACCTAGATCAGTTTACGGAAGGTGAAGCCAACAGGATTGTGAATGGGTTTTCTTATTTGGATGCAGAACAAGGGTACAGCGCTGCGTTGAAGGAGATGGAAGTCCGGTATGGTGATGCTGAGGTTTTATCGAACGCCTTTGTAAAACGCGCTCTTGACTGGCCCAGTATCAAAACGGACAATCCAAAAGCCCTGGATGATTTTGCGATTTTCCTTGTTGAATGTGAAAGTGCAATTCAAAGCATAGAGTCTGTGAAGGTGCTTCAGTATCCTGAAAACATGAAGCGATTAGTAAGTAAACTGCCATTTTACCACCATGACAAGTGGAGAAACACTGTCAGGAAGTCAAGGGCCAATAATGAAGCCATTGAATTTCACCAATTAGTACAGATCGCGAGAAATGAAGCCAAGAAGGCCACAGACCCCACATATGGCCGCGATGCATTGCGGACTGAAACAAAGCCAAATCATTGGCAAAGGTAGAGGTCAGAAACAAACATTTCCATTCAAAGGAAGCTTTGCTATGCAAGTTACGGACACGAAACTGAATGTAAATGAACCAGTCGGAAAGGCTCCAACCAAGGAACCTAGGAGTTCTGCATGTGATAGCTTGATAGGTTCGTAGGGAAATGCTTTCCAGAAACCATGTGTTTACTGTCAGAGTTTCATACATACTTTGGAAGAATGTGATCGCATCATATTGCTGCCTTACCAGGAGAGGATAAACTTTCTCAAATCAAAGGGGATGTGTTTCGGATGTTTGAAGCAGAATCACCAGCGGAGAGGTTGCCGAAATAAAGCAATATGTAAATCGTACCAAGGACGTCACCCTACCATATGCCACTACAATACAGATACGGCTACCGGATCCAAAAGCGTGTTATCAAAGAATGATGACACAGTCCTGGCCACCGCGTGTAATCGTGTTGATGCCAAAACTCAGGGAGATATCGGAATTGGAGATGGTCAACGTACTATGGCCATCGTCCCAGTGACCGTTAAACTCAAAGGCGGTGTAAAGACTGTGCCTACATATGCTTTCCTGGACAGTGGAAGCAGTGTGTCATTCTGCTCTGAACGCCTCATTCGTGAGCTTGAAGCCAGTGGGAAGCAAATGCAGATCACCCTGGATATAATGGGCGTTCCTCATACCAGGAAAACATACGTTGTATAGGGCCTGGAGATTAGCGATCTGCATATGGAGAATATGTTTTCACTTCCTAGGTTGTACACCAAAGAGAAAATGCCGGTAAGTCCAGGTCATATTCCGACAGCAAAAGATGTCTCCGATTGGCCTCACTTGAGAGACCTCAACCTTCCATTAATCAATTCGGAAATCGGGTTACTTATAGGCAACAACGTGCCGGACGCATACTCACCTCTGGAACTACGAACTGGTCCTCCAGGAAGTCCCCATGCGACAAGATCACGTCTCGGAATGTGATCCGTATGGAATGTGATCCGTCCTATCAAATCTTCATCCTACAGCGAGTCGCTCAATAGAGTTGAAGTGACTGCCATTAAAGAGGTAGAGGATCTTAACCACTTAGTGAGACACTCTATAAACATCGATTTTCCAGAGCGATCCATAGACGACAAGAGAGAACTCTCACCAGAGGACCATAGGTTCCTTCAGAAGATGGACACTACAACAGTTCTGAGGGATGGACATTATTACATCAATTTACCTTTCCGGGATGAGGTCAAATTTACAAACAATGAAACACAAGCCTTGAACAGACTTAGAAATTTGAAAACAAAGATGTGTTCTAATCCCAAATTCTGTAAAGATTATACTGACTTCATGAGTAACATCTTGGAGAAGAACTATGCAGAAATAGTACCGGCTGACGAACTTCACAACGATGTCAACAGGATCTGGTATATACCACATCACGGCGTATACCACCCGAAGAAGCCGGAGAAACTCGAGATGTTTTTGATTGCACAGCGTCTTATAACGGTGTGTCACTGAACGACCATCTGTTACCAGGGCCGGATCTAACCAGTAATCTTCTTGCGATTTAGACAAGAAGAAATCATGAGTGACATTGAACAATGTTCTATCAGGTACGTGTGCCCAAGGAGGACTGCGACTGCATGCGCTTCTTCTGGTGGCCAGAGAAAATTGAGAAAAGGCCTGTCGCCTACCGCATGTTAGTCCACCTATTTGGTGCGACTTCATCGCCGAGCTGCGCAAGTGAAGCACTACGAAAAACAACTGATGACAACCAGGAACACTTCAGTGCTGTTGCTACAAGTGGCATTCGCCCAAACTTCTATGTGGATGATTGTTGGACTTCAGTTGATTCTCCTAAGAAAGCCATCTCATTGGTACATGACCTCAGATATGTTTGCAACAGAGGAGGATTTCGGCTAGCAAAATGGGTTAGCAACAGCCATGAAGTAATGGAAGCAATTCCTATGGAAGAGAGGGCCAAGGAAGCAAAATTGCTGAATCTGGATCATGAATCGCTACCATGTGAACACGCTTTGGGGGTACATTGGTCCGTGGAAAATGACACCTTGGGATTTAACATTAAAATCAGGGACCAAAGGCCAACGAGAAGAGGCATACTCTCCATTGTGAGTTCTACTTACGATCCCCTAGGTCTTGCAGCTCCATATATACTCAGTGCTAAAGTGATTCTCCAGAACCTGTGTCAGCAAGGTATCGGATTGGGTGAAGAGATTTCGGCTGGCCTGCTGCGATCATGGCTGCAGTGGCATGCAGAATTACCTCTGATTGTCAATCTCGAAGTACCAAGATGTTACAAACCAAGGAACTTTGGAACTATTTCGTCCTGTCAGATACACGTCTTCTCGGATGCCAGTGATATTGGCTATGGGATAGCTGATTACCTGTGTCTGACTAACGAAAGAAAAAAGACTCACTGCTCGCTGTTAATGGGGAGATCGAGGGTGGCCCCTTTGAAAAAGATAACTACTCCACGCATGAAGCTGACCGCAGCGACGGTAGCCGTACGAACAGCCAAACTGACAATCCGGGAAGTTGATTATGCTGTCAATGACGTCATATACTGAACAGATAGTATGGCGGTATTACGGTATTTCGCCAACGAGATTACATGATTTCAAACATTCGTAGCCAACCGTTTAACGGTCATACGGGAAGCGTCAGAAATCCACCAGTGGCGCTACGTGGATACTAAAGTCAATCCTGCGGACTGCGCCTCCAGAGGAATGACGATGAATAGGCTGTTACAGAACAAGCATTGGTTGCAAGGCCCAGATTTCCTATGGAAACCGGAATCAGAAGGCCTTCTGATGGAATATCAAGAGACTTGGATCTCGAGGACCCAGATATGAAGAAGATGGTAAACACTGTCACGATTGTTCAGTCTTCTCAAGGTATGGCAATGGATTGGTTGATATCACACCACTCCGACTGGTCAAAGCTGACAAAACTATGGGCTGGTTTCTTGTTGCTATGCAGATTTGCTGAACAGCGGAAGATCTTTCTCCAGCAGATCAAAGCCACCGAAGATGGTCCTTTCTTACAAGAGAGACAGAAGAGAAAATGCGAGTATACAGAGCCTTGGACGGTGGGGTCTCGCGAAAACTAACGCAATCGCATCTAACTGAGGACATCCATGCACTGGCAGAAAAAAAGTTGATTCAGTACGAACAAAAGCGGTACTATGAAGATGAGATCAACACACTTTGCAGCGACCAT
>JAVTVY010039968.1:0-17810 GCA_036873755.1 Hanleya hanleyi | reverse complement strand
TATCGCTTCGCGTCTTCGCGTTATCGCTTCGCGACTTCGTAATATCGCTTCGCATCTTCGCAATATCGCTTCGCGACTTCGCGTATCGCTTCGCGACTTCGCATTATCGCTTTGCGACTTCGCATTATCGCTTCGCGTCTTCGTACTATCGCGACTTCGCCCCATACTTCCTGAGGGCGAAGTGCGATGGCCCCTCTCGGCCATCATACTATCCCCTCCTGAGCACTATTTTAAAATCTTGCGCACCATTGTGAAATAGTAACTAATATATCGCCCTCTGAATTTTCCAGTCGACAATTTCCACTTTATACGCGCCATGTTCAATTGCAGACGGCCACATATACACATATATACCGTGACGTCACCAACATGGCGCGTAGAGAGTTGAAGTTTTCGACTGGAAAATTCAGACGGCGATATATGCGTCACTATTTCACAATAGTGCGCACAATTTTAAAATAGTGTGCAGGAGGGGATAGAGATTAGATGTACGACAGTTTCAGAAGTGGGTGATTCATAATAAAATTATCTAAAACCCTCGCTGGAGGTGACTGGGGCCGACCTATAGCCCTCATACTCGTGAGGGCTATATATTATTTAGCTAGGAGATTTGTGGGTTATTTTTTGACCTGCAACATGGCATGTTATAACTTTGGCAGATCAAGGTCATTGTGGCTCCAAAATAACATGGTAACTTGGTGATTTTTGTCAATTCTCAACAGATTTTAATGAGATATGGGGAAAAATTCGCATGTTTTAGTTTATATACTGTGTGAAGTTTCAGTGTAAATGCGATAAATTGTCTCCGAAATATTGAAAACATCTCAGATATGATATCGGTATTATTATCTGGGACAGACAGTAGTAGATCTCTCTCCACTAAAGGAAGAAAGACCTAGCTTCAAATCATTTCAGTCGCAGATCTATATTGACCAGAAAATAGCGCACAATCTTTCTTGGCTGACGAATCGGTCGACCAAGTGTCAAATCACATACTTTAAGAGGGATTTATACCTGAAAATTAAATCAAATTTTCCCACTTCTTGTCAGTCTTTTGGCAATTTCTTCCTAATGGCTTGGAGTATGGTCATGTTATTTTGTATGCAATTTTAGTCAATGAGAATGTCAATCGGGCATAACCCAGTTAAGTATAAGAACACCAAATGTAGCATCAAATTGATCTACAAGTGTCAAACAATAAAACCGGAGTGATATTTGCCAAATATAAAGTAAATACACCTGAAAAATAAAGGAATAAGAAAAGAAATATTAATATTGAACATGCAATGCTCAATATTTTCACCTGTCTATACTACATGGGCAAAATAGTGGTTCGGTACCGTACTATTGTTTGACACCTGCAGATCAATTTGACTCTGTGTTTGGGCTAAATCTTCAGTCTGATTGAATAAGACCCAACTGTCCCTATTCTATTGTGGATCTGAAGGAAAGTGTACATGTGCTAGATGTCCACCAATGGGTGGCCTGCTTCATCCCGGAATGAAGTGTTTATTGTCCCATATTATAAACAGACCGACATTGTTTTGATAACTTCCCTTGAGAAATCTACGGTTTACAAATTAAAACAACATTTGTGAGAAACGTGAATTTCCTCCTTACACTGAGACCGTCAAAAACAAAACATTTAAAAATCGATGAGTGTGAGCAAGGCTTGAAGCTTGATGTGATTGGTCGACTCAGTCGACTTGACCTTTGTCACATTTCGATTTAGAGGGTAGTGGACATGAACCAGATGAACTTCTTTTTGGACCTAATAACACAGCGACATGATCACACATCCAGATCTAATTTTAATCAGATTGAGGGTCATGACTTATTTTGGGTTAAGCCCGATTGACAGTCCCTGTGGTAATCTCCATCCCACTAGTCCGTGTCCGTATTATATTCCACGTTATATTCCATGTACCAGTTTGAGTTTTGATAAACACTAGACTGATTATTGTTGAGTTTACTTCATTGGCGACGAGGTAATACTAAGTAGAAGGCTGGAAACTGGTGGAATTTTCCGCAAAACTGTGTGTAGGAGGACTTATGAACACTTCCTGTATATTATTGTCGACTGAGCGTGGTGTGGCTGTGAGAAAAATTCCCCGAATTTCAACTTTGAAAATCGTTGTCGGTGAAGGCGCACATGGCAGAGAATAACATGGCGGCTCATATTGGTCATATCGGCGAATTCGTGGAAGGTCGGGAGGAATTTTCAAGTTATGCAGAACGCATGGAACAATACCTGTTGGCTAACAATGTCAGGAATGAACGAAAGGTCAGTGTATTTCTTTCAACAATAGGACCCCAGGCATATGAACTGTTAAAAAACATTTTGGGCCCAAATTTACAATCTACTAAGCCATACGACGAACTAGTCCAACATTTGAAAGAACATTTCAACCCAAAGCCCCTCGTAATTCCAGAACGGTTCAAATTCTATCGAAGACAGCAGAAGGAGGCGAAACTATCGCAAATTTTGTTGTTGAGATTAAAAAGCTGGCCAGTCCCTGTGATTTCGGAAATTTCCTAGACCGGGCCCTGAGGGATAAATTAGTGACGGGTATTCGTAGTGAACAAACACAGAAGAAATCGTTGAGTATGACAACAATGGCATTTTCACGTGCAGTGGAAATCGCGATTGCCATGGAGATGGCAGAAAAACAAACATCAGAGATTGCAAACGCTAGTAGTACATGTAGTAGCGAAAAGGGCAGTTCGCAGTCATTTTCTGCGGATTCTGAAAACGTGAATAGAGTTCAGAAAACCAGTCGAGCGGAAAGTGGAATTCACACCAGAGAGTGGTTGTTTTCGTTGCGGACAAAGTCATGATTCAAAAATATGCCCACATGTGAATAAACACTGTTATTCGTGTGGAAATTTAGGTCACCTTAGCAGCAAGTGTAAAGCAGGGGATCGTCGCAACAGTTACCGGGGAAACAGAGGACGGTCTCAATGGCGTGGTAGACAATACCCCAAATCTACCAAATATGTGGACACGCAAATGCAGATACAGACACTGCAGAAACTGATGAGTATGAGAAGTACTCGCTTTTCGCGCACTATGGGAGCAAGCCTAAACCCATTGTAGTGAGCCCAAAAGTAAATGGAAGAGAAATAGGCATGGAAGTAGATACTGGGGCCTCGGCAACGCTGATACCCGAGAGTATGTGGACAAAAATTGGTGGGAAAGACCCCACTACTGCAAAAGTTTCATTGAAAACTTACACCGATGAAGTTTTGCCCATCGTGGGGCAAACTACGGTAACAGTGGAGTATGAGAATCAGAAGTGTAGCCTCCCACTGATAGTGGCCAAAGGTGATGGCCCAGCCCTTCTCGGAAGTGACTGGATTGGAAAAGTGTGTTCAGAACGACACAGGTGCCCGTGCCAAAGTTTGATCCAAAGGAGGAGTTTCCTGAAGTGATTTCGGGGTCACTCGGAAAATTGGAGGGGTATCAAGCTCACATTCACGTAGAGGAAAACGTGCAGCCAAAGTTGTTCAAACCACGAACATTACCATATGCGGTAAAACCTAAAGTCGATGATGAACTTGATCGCCTAGAGTGTGAGGGGATTATACGACCTGTGCAGTTCAGTGATTGGGCAGCACCCATTGTGCCAGTCATGAAACCTGACGGTAGCGTACGTGTGTGTGGAGATTATAAAATGACCATAAATCAAGCTTCTAAGCTTGACAACTATCCGATACCAAATATGGATGACCTGTATTCCAACCTTGCAGGAGGGCAGAAATTCACAAAGTTAGACTTGTCTTCCGCATATCACCAAGTGGAGCTCGACGAGGAATCGAGAAAATACGCTACAATAAACACTCATCGTGGTTTATATGAGTACACTCGACTTCCCTATGGTGTTTCATCGGCTCCAGGAATTTTTCAGAGGGTGATGGAGAATGTGGTACAGGAAATTCCAGGCACCGTAGTTTTTATCGATGACCTTCTGATCACAGGCGCTAACGATCAAGAACACATGGAAAACGTTCGACTCGTTTTGAAACGCTTGGAAAGTGTGGGATTGAAATTGTGTTTCGAAAAGTGTGTTTTCATGGCTGCGGAATCTACCTGAGCCACAAAGTGAATGCTCAGGGCATTCAACCAACTGGTAAAACAGTGATTGCGATTCAAGATGCTCCTGCTCCCAGAAATGTGGCCGAGTTATAAGCATATCTTGGTATGCTAAACTACTATGTCAAATTTCTCCCAAATTTGGCTAGTGTACTGTCACCGTTGTATGTACTGCTGCGCAAAGGACAAAAGTGGATATGGGGAAAACGACAAGTCACTGCATTTCTGAAGTTGAAGGAAATGCTTCAATCCCCAAATTTGTTGGTGCATTATGATCCCAAGAAGCCGTTGATTGTCAACTGTGATGCATCGCCATACGGACCTGGCGCTGTCCTGTCCCACGAAATGGAAAACGGCGAGGAACAACCAGTTATGTTCGCATCAAGAACATTGAGTGCCGCTGAACAAAACTAATCCCAACTGGACATTAAGAAAGTTCCACAAGTATTTGTTTGGACATCCGTTCCTGATATACACTGATCACAAACCTCTGTTAGGCTTGCTTGGTGAAAACAAGCCTGTGCCGCAGTTGGCATCAGCCAGAATTCAGAGATGGTGTTTGACGTTAGCCGCCTATGACTACACATTAATACACAAACCGGGTAAATTCAATGGAAATGCGGATGGTTTGAGTCATCTCCCTTTGCCTTCAAAACTGAAAGCGGTGAAAAAACCGGGCGAAAATATCCTGCTGATGGATGTACTGGACGAAGGCCCAGTGACTTCAACTGATATCAGACGGTGGACAGAGCATGATCTCACTCTGTCCAAAGTTAAGACTTACCTTCAGTGTGGAGTTTGGCCATATGTTGTACAGGATAATCTGAAACCTTACATTGCTCGAAAGGATGAACTCAGTCTCGACGATGGATGTATCCTATGGGGAACCAGAGTAATTGTCCCTCCACCTGGACGTGAACCTGTCCTTCAGAGCCTCCATGAGAGTCATCCAGGTGTGTCACGTATGAAGAGCCTGGCTAGGAGTTATGTCTGGTGGCCGAACATGGACTCACAAATTGAGGCCACCGTGAGAGATTGTGTCACTTGTCAAAAAACCGAAATGTGCCACCAAAAGCACCTTTGTTCCCATGGGAACATCCAGCGCGCCCATGGTCTCGAATTCATCTTGACCATGCCGGTCCCTTCATGGGAAAACATTTTCTCATTATTGTGGACGCACACTCCAAGTGGAGTGATACACACATAGTAAATTCTGAGGACACAGAATCCACCATCCGGAAACTCAGTCTTACCTTTGCAAACCAGGGTCTGCCTGACCAGATCGTCAGCGACAATGGGACGGCATTCACAAGCCATGAATTTGAACGTTTCGTGAAAGCCAATGGTATTCAGGGTGTCCCCGTATCACCCGTCATCAAATGGGTTGGCTGAAAGAGCCGTAGAAACGGTGAAAGACGGACTTAAGAAACAGAATGGTGGATCACTTGAGTCAAAACTGACCAAGTTTCTTTTTCGTTACCGTGTCATACCCCAGACTACTACAGGTAGATCGCCATGTGAACTTTTGAGTGGCAGAAAGTTCAAAACCACATTGGATCTGATTCGGCCAGATGTACATACCAGAGTGCAAATCCAGCAACAATGTCAAAAGAATCAGCACGACAAAAATGTGAGGGAGAGTGAATTTCTCAGTTGGCGACCCGGTGTACGTCCTAAACTTTGCTAAAGGCCCGAAATGGTTATCGGGCGAACTCATCAATCAACTGGGTCCAGTATCTTACCTGGTGGAAACGACTGATGGCAGAATCATGCGCAAACATATAAATCACATACGGTACCGACATGATTCTGGAGTTATCCCCACTTTGACGAGAGAGCAGCCAGTAATAATTCCACATGCCAATACAAATCCAGAACCAGTGTGCGACACAGAACCGAGTCCAGAATCCACACTCACCCAACCTGCACCAGTGGTTGCACCGACAGCTGAATCATCCAGATCAGATACTGTAGGACCGGTGTCTCCGATGTCTCCTTGTGTAGGCAGACCCACTCATGTTGTCAAGAGACCGAAACGCTTCAGTGATTTCATTCTTGAATGATATTTTACTAATTGGACAGAACATTATTGGTGTTTGAACTTGAGATAACGCTTAATGGCAAACTCCTATACTTCAATTTTTGAATAGATGATTTTCCAGTTAATTTGAGTTTTATTGAGTTAAATCTTTAAATCCTTTCAACATTTGAACATTTTCTATTGGTAACTTTGGCGTGGTCCTCTAGCCAGCTTGGACATTTCATACTCGTTGTGAGAATTTGTGTGAAGCAACAACGCAAGGACATTAAATCTTATCATGCTTATGGACTTTGTTAAGGTATAATTCTGCATACCTCATTTGGGTGTACCTTTTTACCAAGGGGGGAGATATGTGGTAATCTCCATCCCACTAGTCCGTGTCCGTATTATATTCCGCGTTATATTCCATGTACCAGTTTGAGTTTTGATAAACACTAGACTTGCACGCCACAACTGATTGTTGTTGAGTTTACTTCAGTTCCATTGACTAAAATCACGTATAAAATAAATGTAAATATGAAATTATTATTATTTTTTCATATTTCTTCATTCACTATCATTCTTGTGTGGAGAATGACAAGTGGGTGATTTTTATTTTTTTTTAAAAATAAAATAACCTGCAATTCATTTGGAGAACATCTTGGGATCATTGTTACAACCGATGAACGAGTGTCATTATAATTAGGTATGATATACACCACCTTCCGATCATGTTCTTTCCAGGGAATACGCTAAAGTTGTAATTTATTGAAACCAAGCAAGAAGTGTTTAGTTTTTGTTTCGGTCACTATTTGAGCCATATCCAATATCATTGCCAACATAACCATCTACAATATGGATTGATCATGCTTAGCGTCACTTATTTACATGTATGTGGGTGAATGTCCATGACCATACTCTAAACCATTGGGAAGAAATCGCCAAAAAGCTGACAATGATTTCGGGTATAAATCTCCCTTCAATACTTAGGAAGTATCACAGTATGCTTACAACCACAACCATCTCAACAGGTAGGCCTACTGGTTTCTGGAGTCTTTTCTGTTGCATCTGTTCTGTTCCCCCCTGGAGTCATTTCCGAATTTGGGCAGACACGCATGTACGCATTAACCAGAGACAGTGAATGATGTTGTGGCACATAGAAATCATTCAGTTGACAAAGTAACATCAATGTTAGCCACGTGGGTTTGTGTCTGCGCACCACAACTGTCTGTCGTTCCACCGTTCTGTCATTCTGTCGCACTTTCCTTGTGACCGCAATAACTCAAAAACTATTTCAGCAACCTGCATGATCCAATATGGCTACCATGGCCACCGAGTTCTTGACCCTATTCAGTCATGCTACCAAAGCTTGTGACTGCAATAACTCGAAAACAATTTGTTCATTTGACACGAAACTTGGACAGTGAGTTGGTAATATGTGAGAGGATGACTGGAATTGTTTTTCAGCAACCTGTCACGTGTGTATCCAATATGGCCACGATGGTCACCGAGTTCTTGACCCTATTCAGCCATGCTACCTAAGCTTGTGACTGCAATTACTCGAAAACATTTTGTCTGATTGACATCAAACTTGGAAAGTGGGTTAGTATGTGTGAGAGGATGGCTGGGATTGTTTTCTGGCAACCTGTGTTATCCAATATGGCTGCCATGGCCGCCGAGGCCTTGACCCCTATTCATTCATGTTAAGTAGTAATTTTGTGACTGAAATAACACAAAAATGATTTGTCAGATTGACATCAAACTTGGACAGTGTGTTGCGATGCGTGAGAGGATGGCTGGGATTGTTTTTTGGCAACCTGAATAATTCAGTATGGCCTCCATGACCACCGTGGCCTTGACCCCTGTGTTCAACCATGCTACCTAAGCTTGCGAATGCAATAAATAACAAACGATTTGTTGAATTGACATTAAACTTGGACAGTGGGTTGACATGAATAAGAGGATGGCTGAGATTGTTTTTCGGCAACCTGTGTACTCCAATATAGCTGCCATGGCCTTGACCCCCTAATCCCCTATTGAACCATGCTACGAAAGCTTGTGACTGCTGCAATAACTCAACAACTATATAATTTGTCTCTTTCACAGCAAACTTCGACAGCTGTTTGATATTCAGTGAGATGCTGTCTAGGATTGCTTCTTGGCAACCTGCATAATGATAATCCAATATGGCTGCCATGCTAAATATGCTTGTCACTGCAGATTGCAGTAACTAAAAGCAATTTGTCCGATTGACTTCAATCTTGGACAGTGGTTTGACATGAGTGAGACGGTGGCTCCATGAGATTGTTTGTCACCCATCCGCATAATTCAATATGGCCACAATGGCCTTGACCCCAGATTCGGCCATTTTAAGCTTGTGACTGCAATAACTGAAGAACGACTTCACCATCTGACATTTGGTATAAGTGTAGCAATGGCTGCATAGGCTTTTTCTTAGGTCGCTATTTACCATATTTCTGTTTACATTTCAACCACTGTTTACATTTCAGAACAAAACTATCTCGTATTTTGAAACATCTCCATTTCTTCATAAAACTGATTAACTGTCAAATAATTCCTTTTCAATTCTCAGATGATATAACAAATGTTTTAAGCACTCAATACACAAACAAAAGTTCCCATCATTAAATGTACAATTTTAAATACAACATTTTATAAACCTTTCATGTTGTCATAGTATCGACGGTGGGGGACATGGACCGCTCGGGTTTTGATTGTTGTTACTTCAGTTTGTTGTTAGTTTGGTATCTCTTTCAGTTTGTGGTTACTTTATCCTTACTTCATGACAGCTTGTGGTCATTTTGTGGTAATTGTGGTCACTGTTTGGTAATTTGTGAGGATACTGCATGGTTACCGGTAATAGTGATCACACAGTATTAAACTGTAAATTTACAACAAAATACCAGCCTACAAATTAACAACATTGTCACAGAGTGTCACATGCGAACTTCAAAGCTTTCCAATGTCCTGCTTAAATGTCAGAAATCAAGGCCTTTGTGGTTATAGTTGTTTATGTGTGGCAATAGTTCTAAGAATTATTTTCTTTTCTCGAGTATACGATAAGGCCATCCACAATTATATTTGTGTTTCCAGTAACCAATTTTAGAAAAATTGGGTGGGTAGGTAGGTAGGCCGGAATTTTATTGTTTTTTATTTCTTTCATTTTATTTTTTGTCACTTTTTGATCCTTTCGTATAGGATTTCATGGCGTACTGCAGGAAAACATAGAAATAAAAACAATGTCTACCTGAACTTTTTTTTTAACTGCAAAATATATGGGTAGGTAGGGTTACTGGAAACAAATGTATTATTGTGAATGGCCTAAGCTTATAATGTTCACCAGAAAACGGGAGCCACAACTTTCAAAAACGTCATCGATTGCCTCCCATTGTTTTTGGAATGTAATGACTTTATAGTGGTCCTCACTCATTTATCCGACTTAGCATGACGTCATGTAAAATGATACATTAACTAAAAATTGAATGAAGGAGACCTCTAACGTCATAACGTTCTACAAGCAAAGAGAGAAGCGATTAGGTTTTCAATACAGATTTACAACGGGATAACTTCAATAATATTGTTAGGCCCCCATTAGTACACTTCAGCTAAATATATTCGCCTCAAAATCGTATAAGCTTAACAGTTATCACATTACACAAGATGTATGTGAGAAACATTTTAGATAAAAATTAAAAGCTTTACATTTCACCTTTAAATTCATGTCAATTTAATTGAATTGAAAGGGGAATGTATTGCTTTAAACACAGGCTTACATGGTTATCATTGGGATGTAGGATATATGTTCTTTTTCTGAATTCAGAGTGATTTCAATTGGTTTAAGAAAATTGTGGGGTCACCATCAGTTGTACAACTTTGTATGATCTGATCAATGGTCTCTGGCACCCGGCAAATATCATACCTGTAGACCATTTTGATGCTTCCCAATCATGTGTAGGTGCTTATTCAGGCTGATCTTTTACCACAAAGTGCTCGCATATATTACCAAAAATTAACACGTTCATAAAGTTAGACCGCGGTTCGCAGTTCGCAGTTCGCAGTTCATTATTCGAAGAGACCAGCAATTATTTCCTGAGGTATGAAAATCTGTATTTTTTTTTTATTATGAGTACTTTGAACTCCAAACTCTGTATAGCAAGAGAGAATGTCATGCTCTATATCTTTGCATATTCATATCCCGAATCTGACGCCAGGGGGCGCTGCTAGGGGCGCTGTTATGAGTCGCTGAATGACTGGTCCCGAATAATGAACTGCGAACCGCGGTCTAACTTTATGAACGTAAAATTAACAACAAAATGACCGTAAATTAACACAAAGTTACAACAAAGGGCCCACAAAATGACCACAGGGTGACCTTGTGAGAAATTAACTACAAACTGAAAGCAACCAAAAATAATGACAAATTAACCACCTTAACCATTCTCTTATATATTGTTTGTGGGCATAATACTTTTTTTTTTTGGTTGGCGCAGTTTGTTTGGTTGACAGAAATGAGAGGGGGAAAATTGTGTGTTCTCTGAAGAAAAGCAGCTCAAATCAAATTATTGTTTTGGTACAAATGATCACAATTTTATTATAACTATGTTATTTATGGTACACGTTTTCTGGTGCTTGAACATAGCCAGTTGTCAATACGTAGTAATTAGTCAGATCGCCTGGTCATGCTAAAATAGGTTCAGAGCTGCTGCTGTCACAATGAACTACAGAAATTGAATACACTTTTTTTTTAAATTACGCCAAATTCTGGGCTCTATAACATATCAATTTTTCATCAATTTTGAGGTGTCCAGATAGTTATGTGTGAAGATGAAGGTTTATTTCTTAGTAGAAATGAGCAACCTAACACTGGACATGGAGGTCACTAAAGTAGAAATTGTTTTTAAAGTTTCACTGACATAGTTACCTCACCATGAACTGTCAACACATGTTTTCTGCTCATGGGGAGTGTATGATCTATTGTTGCTGGATAGATAATCATGAGGCTGTCACATGGTCATATGTTAAAGAATCAATATCTCCTTGTTCAATGTACATGTGGTATGACCAGTAAATGTATCCAGTCTCTATGATGTTATACATGTACACCTAGACCAATGGCACTAATGTGAAGTATTCTCTCTTAATCTAAGAATGATCTGATAATCTTTATATTTTGTGTGGTATACATTCAAAATATTGAATATGCACATTTGGTTGAGGCAACTTCTTAGACAGGGTCTTCTCAAGCCGATAATGTCTGGGTTGACCTGAGAAGTATTATTCCACAAGTTATTTCAAACACAAAGAGCAGGGCTTTTTATCCCCCCTAATTTGGGCACACCCTTTATTCAGTGTGGCAAAATTTGTTGAGGGTGGGTTCGCAAACACAAATTACAGACAATATTAAAAATCTCTGATTACAGGTAAATTTGGTAGGTTTTGTATTGAATATGATAATTATGGTCATTCCTCCAATAATTCAATCATGCCCCGATTTTGTGGACTGAATATTCAACCAGTTCTAATAATTTTGATCACCTTATTAAAGCAGTTAAATAACTAAGAAATAATAAATTGTTTTGGACTACTTTATCAACTAATAAATTCTGTTGTAATAAATTTGATCACCCCATGATTTCAGGATGGGAGATCAGGGTTTTAAATTACACCCTGGATACAACATTCAACGTTGTGTCCCAAATTAGGATGCACACAAATTAGAGAGCAAAAAAAAGTAAAATAAAATAAAGTAATAATAATATTTTTTAGGCCCAAATTGTCACAAGAGATTTTTTTTTTATTTTTATTTTTTATTATATATATTAACATTTACAACTGCCTGTCTTTCTTTGTCATGTCTGTGCATCTGTCCATTTATATTTATCTGTTTTGGCTTTGCACTAGTGGTCTCCTGTCTATACATTTGTCTTGTTTTTATATCGAATTTTTTTTTCTGTGAAGTTTGTGAAACAAAATTTATGCAGAAGAAAAAGAAAAATATGCATATTTGTGAAACAGCTTGTAAATATAATTTTAATAGCTGTACTGCCGTTGTTGCATATTTAATTTTAATAGCTGAACTGTCTTTGTCACATATTTAGTCCTTTTAATTTTGATTATTATCTAATTGTTGTCGTGTTTCGTCTCATGTCTGTATTATGAATATATATATATATATGCAGATAATAAATTCATTGATTTATAAAAAAGATAATAGTAGTAATAAAATAAAAAATGAAAAGAAATGACTTGTTAGTATTTTTTTATATATTTATTGATTTTGTAATATTTTTCTTGCGTCAAGAATCAATGTTCATGGAGACTTCTAATCAATTAAGACATTTTGGGCATCAATTATACTTGAGTCAAAGCACACCTATTTTGCCAGAAATGAGGAACTTTGAATATTTTCACTAATTTGGATGCATTTCCCAGCCTAAATTTGTTTTGCCGCGTTGAATGGAGGGTGCGTCCAAATTGGGGTAATCTAAGGCCCTAGAATTTTTCCTTCTGGGTATTGAAATATTATGGGAATTACCGTAATTGATGCGAAATCTATGTAAACATGTATCACAATGATTTTTGATGATAAAAAATGAATATTTAAAAAAAAATCTATTTTAAGCACATCTCGTATTGGGCATGATTTAAGCATCCTGTCTAATGTATAATTTAAAGTTCTGTATACTGTCCTTCAATTTCTTGTTTTAGTCATCGTCCCAGCGCACGTTTTCTTCGTGCTGATAGCCTTATGGCCAGTATGATATTGAATGAATATGAATGAGAGAGATTAGATTATACCAGTCAGCTCTCAGCCAATCAGCTCACTGGTTGCGGAGAAAGGAAGTTGACTTCCCGCGCATCTTCGTAAGCCTACATGTATCTTGCGATTATGACAGAAAACAAATTGACATGTGGCGGGACTGTGCGAAGAAACCTCTCAAAAAAAAGTATTGCTCATTCGGAGACGGGCTTAGTGTTATTAGCGAAACGGTTCTCACAACAAAATGCCACGCCTCAAGTGGGTTGTTTGTGTATTACACAGTCATGTCATCATGTGTCAAAAACAGAATGAGTAATTAAACATACGTACATGCATATTCATTGCTGGAAAATAACTGAGTAGGATTATGATATGAGAGAGTTTGATGCATAGGCCTAGAATCTCTGGGTTTTTTCAATGATCAATAATACAGGAAACCCAACAAGTACATGTAGGCTACAGTAGGTATGGGCCTGCTAGCAATTTGGTGCCAAAATCTGAGGGCTTGGGATCGAGTCTCACAAGAGCACCCCGTAGCATCGTACAGTGGAAGTGACTGATCTGTACTCCAGAATCCGGCCTATAGCCATTTTCTACCGTTGACAGACCTTGGTTTCGAGCGATTTCACGACAAAGTATGTATATCATTGAGGTATTTTAAGCGTTTTAATTCTGCAAATTATATTCATGAATTCACGAGCTTACCATATACGATAAGAAACTAATATATATTTAAGCAGTTCGATTCGCAACGTCGGTCTTGTACCCTGATCACTTCGATTTTTCTAGGTGAGTCGCTTCATGTCATTTTATATAACTTCTTTGACTTACCTGATGTTAGATGTTTAGTCTGATGCAAAGGTGCTACCAACCGCTATAGAAGCCGTTTGATTTTAGATGAATAGGACGGTCAATTTTTCATATTCATCGCTTATTATTACCGTTTCTGTACGGCCTATAGCTAAGCTAAAACATATTTCTGTACGGCCTATTATTTCGTATCTGTACGGCATATTGCTAATTGAGTAGGTACAAGGAGTCCAAGTGAACCCAAATGAAAGCACAATGAGACTAAATGAAAGCCAAATGTACCCAAATGATCATCATTGAACATAAAGCCGGAAAACATGGACAATTACGGTACTTGAGGTCACCGGAGATTGCCCTCTACAGGATTTAGTTATATCCTAACAACATCTAACGACAGTGACATGTAGAATCTGATTTTATTTTTTTTATGTGTGTTGTTGCATTCCTAATTGCGTGATATGAGAAAAAACAAAGAAAAAAAATATAGGTTGGTGTGCATGTTTTAGCTGTAGGCAACATTAAGTGGACTGCCCCATGCCCCATTTGATAACCCAGAAAACATAGGCAATATGCCTAGTTTTGAAGCATATTCATGAAAATTTCATATAAATTGTGTTTAACTTTTCTTATATTCAAACTGTTTGCAGATAATCACAATGGCTATCAAAATTTATGAAATTGGATGGATGTTGCTGTGAAAAATTCTCAGCTGAAAGGCTTTTAAAGGAAATTCCTATCTCTTAACCCTATCTGGCCTGGGCTATTTGAGACGTATCCTGGCTTGGGGGGGAGGGGGGTCGAAATGGCCCCCCCCCCCCGCCTAATTATTTTTCTCACCCCTTGACATAGGGGGCTGAAACTTACTACACTATACCCTTGAGTCATGCTCTACCAGAAAATGTAAACAAAATCCAAGATGGCCGCTTTGATGACGTCACAGTGACGTCATTTTAAAAAACGGCATTTTTTTGGTCGATTTTTCGGTCGGATTTTCCGATTTTTTTTATTTATGTATGATAAATTAGTAAATATTAATGTGATGCGAAATAGAATAGTTTTTGCCCACTTTTCATCGCAGAAAGGCAGAAATTTTGAAGAAATATGACCTGGTACCCCACGTGGCTGCCATTTTGAATTTGCCCATGATCCTCTGCTCGGGGTGTTATATGCAAATAGGCTCAAAATGACCCCAATATGATAAACTATAAAGTCCAGGAGTTTCAGCTCTCCGTTTTTTGTCGTTCCGGGGATAGCGCAGAAAGTTTGTTGGGGAGGGAGCCCCCCTCTCCCCCCTCCCCCCAGGCCAGGTAGGGTTAGCCTAAGGAAGGGAGATAACCCAATAGGAAAAACAGGCAAAATGGCCGCCAAAGCCAAAATTCACCAGCGGACATCCTTAATATTGTATGGACAATTATGAAATATGCATGATAGGTGATCAGTGACCTGTAGTTGTGGAGCGTGAAGTTTCTCCGCGTTTCAAGAGTTATGGCCCTTCATTTCTCAAACCTAAGTGAATAGGATATATATATTTGTCCAGGCTGGATCTCGGTCCATATTGCATGGAAAAGCATGAAATTTGCATGATATGACGTCAGTATCGACCTGATACTTGGAATATGTATTATGCGAGGCATGACGAAAAAAGTGACTGAAACAGAATTTTTATAATTATCCAAATTAGGCTTCCATAGACCAATACAGAACAGAAAAATGGTGGGGCAGTGACGGACTAAAGCGGAATCGGGGGCATCCTGCGTTATTATTATTATATCTCATAAAATATGAGATATTTATGGTACAAGTTAGCCAACGTATCAGATCTTCATGTTCCTATAGTTGGGACACGTTGATATATGGTCACATTAATTTACATTTTATACTGTCTTTTGATGTAATTCACACACTGATTAATTGCAAGCATGAATAAATCATATTTTATTTTGTTGAACATGCAGTGGACCCTATTCTGTTTTATCACGATTTTACATTATATTATATTATATCTCATAACCCATGATATCTTTATTTTGCAAGTTAGCAAACGTATATCACATCTCTATGTTCCTAGTTGGAACACGTTGATATCTGGTCACATTAATTTACCTTTTATACTTTATTTTTGTATAATACACGAACTGTTTAATTGCCAGCATGCATAAGTAATTTTTAATTTTGCTGTTGAACAAGTTAAATACGGCACACTGTGACAGTTAATTTTCAAGCAGGAACCTTGATGCAGCTCGTTTTCTTGGATATCGTACCGGTGTGTCATTACAACTCAGCGACAGTATTCAATATTCATTCTCTGCATGGTAATATAATATTGATTAAAGAAGCTAATAAAATAGTGTTTAACATAAATTGAAACCCTGTAGTCGTAAACGGGGACAATAGTATTGGGGTCCGTCCGTCGGAGCGTCCGTCCGTCCGACTTCGTATCCGGACAATAACTTCTGACGGATTCTTTTCAAATTTGGTACATGCATATGGGTACCCCACCTCAACATCTCGCTTGGGATCGTTTTTCGCGCCGATCCACGTATATATGGCGCTATTCCGAAACTGGATGGGAAACATTGAAAGTTAGAAGGGAAAAAATGAAAATGAAAATTATGCAAAAAATTTATAACGAAGAGGCTCCGGAATATGTTTGCAATTTGATCACGCCCTTATAACCTGAGAAATAATCTTAACTATGTGATCCCCAGAACCAGACTCAACATCTTTAAAAAGTCTTTCATCCCTTCAACTATACAACTTTGGAACAATACTGATACTGAAACAAGAAATAGAGCTGAAGGTAGACAACTTGAATCTGTTCCGAAATACTATTCTGTGGGAACTAGAAAACTCAATATAATACAAACACAGATGAGACATAACTGCAGCCAATTAAACTCTGACTTGTCCCGGTTTAATATGGTCGCTAATGCGGGTTGTGATTGTGGAGACCCCTCAGAGGATGCCCAACATTTTTTCTTCTATTGTCACAAATATCAAGAAATTAGGGATGTAATGGTTGATAACCTACATGTACCAACTTCAATTTCTACCCGGGACATTTTGGGGGAATGATTCATTGTCGCCTGAAATCAATGTTAAAATTTTCCAAGCCGTTCAAAAATTCATAGGAGACAGTGGAAGATTTGACTGAGTTAATCACGGATACTGCGGTCCAACACATGCTCGAGCGTGTATGGTTATTCTACGGCATACCACCCCCATCACCCCTTTCATCTCCATTTTTTCTTCTGCCAGAAACACCATTTACAGTGTAACATGTACCGGTAAACCCTTACAAGTCTAATATTATTTATCTATTTGTATACTATTTTATACATAAACTGTCCAGCTGCCTAATTATTGCTATGTAGGGAGAGTGGTTCATAAGTAATAACTTGTCCACAATCTCATTGCCTATTAAGGACAATAAAATAAGTTTAAAACAAATGTGGCGCAACCTTGGGGCAAAGTTAAAATTTCGTTCCCGGGCGATAACTTACGAAAAACTGAACAGATTTCTTTCAAATTTGGTATGTCGGTACCTCGCCTCAAGATCCGTCACAGTCGTTTTTTCTGAGCTTTTTCTTATACGGACTGTCTTTTTCAACAAAGTTCATTCGTGACACATATGAACTGTTTGTGCATCTTCATTCGCGGATATTACACGACCGTTCTCTTCGCAAACAGCCGGAATTATTTTAAAATTAAGTCTGTACACCCCTGTTACTCTTTCGACGGAATTTCAGTTCACTGGTATACTATGATTTGCAATGTTATGTTGTACTTGCGCTACAAATGTGTCTGTGGAACTGTCACAGAAATAGTACAAGTATCACATAAACAGCAAAGAAAATTAACCATTTTGTAATTATTGTGCAATCTATGTGATATTTCGGTTGTTGACATCATCGTCAAAACACTGGTATATCTTCCGTACAGTTATAACTTGGCATGGCTATTTACCATAGAGTTGTATACTATATAATGTACACCGCTCAAGTTGTAATGCCTTCAAATTGAGCTTTTTCTCCTACAATTTATGCATCTGCAAAAAGGCATTATTATCATCTGTTCAATGAGTTCTCTAAACAGTTGCATACTTC